>RJWJ010003781.1:0-82510 GCA_004363605.1 Indri indri | reverse complement strand
TTTTTTTTTTTTTTGGAGACAGGGTCTCACTTTGTTGCCCAGGCTGGAGTGCAGTGGTGCCATCACAGCTCACTGCAGCCTCAAACTCCTGGGTTCAAGTGATCCTCCTGCCTCAGCTTCCTGAGTAGCTGGGTCTATAGGCACATGCCACCACACTTGGTTAATTTTTATACTTTTTGTAGAAATGGGGTCTTGCCATGTTGCCCAGGCTGGTCTCAAGCTGGCTTCAAGTGATCCTCCAGCCTCAGCCTCTCAAAGTACTGGGATTACAGGGGTGAGCCACCATGCTCAGCCTGCATAGGCACATTTTTAATTGGTAAGTATAAATACTACCTGTTAAAGCTCCTAATTTTTACAAAATTCAAGTTAGTATTTAACACATGAAACAAAGTAGGAAATAAAGCCACCCTAAAGGCTACAGTTCCACTGTTAAAAAGTACTTTAAAGTTTTCTGAACTTAATTTGAACCTTTATTTTCATTTAGACATCATTGAGGTATCTAAAAGGGGAGTGGCAGAGGCTTTGCTTGAAATTTGTCCCTAAAACGACTTTAGCTCTTTAAATGCATATTCTGCAAGCAGAAAGCCAAGAGAAAAGTAGGGGAGAGAATTGTTTCCGGAGCCCCTGTTCCTCTGCCTGGCATTTCTTCTCTTCTTGCCACACATGTGTAGTTTGAGATGCACAGGTTCTTTGAGGACAGAATGAGTGGTGAGGTTAGTCACTGAAATAAGGAACACATGTGAAAAAAACACATGGATTTTCTATGCCACTGGCTTTTCCCTTCTCCCCTTTGCCTCTCCTGGTGACTGGCTCCGCACTCACCCGCCACCTAGATCATGAACCTGGGAGTGACTCTCCCGATGCTCCCCCATTCCCACTCTGGTTAGTATTCAAATCTGATGTCACCTTCTTGGCATGTGTTATCTTTGTCCTTTCCTCTTTATCCCTTGGAATCATTCACCAGGACAATTACAAAGGCTCCCCATTGGCCTTCCAGCCCAACCTTCTCCCCAATCCCACCTCTGCCACTTGTGAGACAAATCGCTCCAAACCATAAACATGATCATGTTACTTGCTGTTTAAAAAAAAAGGCATTCAAGAATCCTCACAGTGCCTTTAAGATAAATCTTAATTCCTAGAACTGATCCTTAACATCTGACAAAACCTTATCTTACACCATGGGCCACTTAAAACTTTACTCATCTCCAGGGTCACCTTCTGGCATGGTCACTGGTCCTCTAGGGGGTGCCACTCACAGGTAGCCCAGGTGATGGATGTTCCCTCTGCCTGAAATAACTTTCCCTGCTCTGTCCTTCTTTAAGACACAGTCTTTCTTGAATTTTTCCAATTACTTCCCTTCCCTGAAAACAGAGCACTTTCATCCACTCTCTGTCCTATATGTATTTCATTCATATACGCTCCAGCTCTCCAGTTATAAGTGTTTGTTTTTGTGCTTCTCTACTGCCTTCTCCTCCACGCCCCTCACTGAAAAGTGAGACCCTTGAAAACCGGGGCCGTTTTATTTGTTTTTATATCCTCAGCATTTAGCACTTTGCCTGGCACGTGGAGGTGCTTAATAGTTGGCCAAAGAGTACATGAGTGAATGAATGAATGCGATACAATTAACTTTCGGTTGGTTTAGGCAACTCTGGGTTAGCTGTTTGCAATTTTTCCATGTGGATCTGGGCTGTGTTTCTTTCTATACTAGCCTAGGTCACATCCTAACACCACCTGCCCCTCTCAACTGTGTTCTAGTTGATTTATTTACAGCTTCTGTCTCTATCAGGATCTTGCTTTCTCTTGGAGCAACTGTATCTGCCACAATACACTATCTTCTCCCTCGTATCGTATTTCCCTTCCTTTGAGGGGACAACCAAGGGTTTACCATGGCTGCGGTGCAATTGGCAGCTGTCAGAATCAAAACTCATTAATAAAAAAATGATAATGCTTCAAAGTACATTACATTACTCCTTCAAAGTCCTTTGTGAACACTATCTTATTAATCATCACAATAGCTCAGGGGAAGATAAACATTGTTGGTTATCTTACCTAGATCATATTTTGAAGCAACTTTTTTTCTTGTTATTGTTTGATTATGCTATGAAATCTGGATAGCAATTTTCATATTGGCTATTTGGATATAACTTGATATGCTGATGTAAAATTTCCCTGGATTAGTAAGGTGGTTTTTATTTTTATTTTATCTGTCTCACCCGAACTCTTGTAGAATTCTTTCCAGAGAGCTGAGCAAAGAATAACAAGCAAAAGACTCAGATATTTCTGCTCAAGGATTGAAATTTTCTGGATTACTTGAGGCTTATTAAACCATTGGTTCATGATTCAGAAATCCAAAGATGAACTATCTACACACATAGTAGGTGCCCAAATAATTGTTGAGTGACTGAATGATGCAGTAATTCACAATCTGGAAGTTTAAATGAAGAGCTTACGTAGGAAATTAGTATTCTAGTAAGGAATTCCATTAGTAACCAATGTCAAATAGCTAAATAGCTAAGAGAATTCTTTTAGGAAAGAATTTTACTTAGGAAACTGGTTTAATAAATTTACTCAGTTCTGTCTCCACCTCACCTTTAGCATCCTATGTTTACTTTTCTCATAACACTTCTCACACATTTTACAAAGTATTTGTTTATGACTGTAGGTTCTATAGTAGGAACCACATTTCTCTATATGCTTGCCACGCAATAAGAGCTCAATAAATGACTGTGGAATTGAAAAAAATTGACTAGAGAAATCATTCCTATAAAAAATTGGAAGTGGGGCTGGGTGCGGTGGTTCACGCCTGTAATCCTAGCACTCTGGGAGGCCGAGGCGGGTGGATTGTTTGAGCTCAGGAGTTCTAGACCAGCCTGAGCAAGAGCGAGACCCCGTCTCTACTAAAAATAGAAAGAAATTAATCGGATAACTAAATACATATAGAAAAAATTAGCCGGGCATGGTGGCGCATGCCTGTAGTCCCAGCTACTCAGGAGGCTGAGGCAGTAGGATTGCTTGAGCCCGGGAGTTTGAGGTTGCTGTGAGCTAGGCTGATGCCACGGCCCTCTAGCCAGGGCAACACAGTGAGACTCTGTCTCAAAAAAAAAAAAAAAAAAAAAAAAAAACGGAAGTGGGATAGGTTCAATTTCAAAGTTATAGGAAGAAATGATCTTATAGTTGAGCTATATTCAAGTTGAGTGTCAGGTATCCTCAGTGTGCGTTGTGTGAAGACTTTGAAATCTTCCAATAACTCAACAACAAACTTTGTGGCCTCTGCAAGATGTTATTTCAAGAGATGAGCAATGTCACAGATGGTGTTGGCATTTGCTAGGTTCTAAGTGGGGGCTCTTATTTTGTGGGAATGTCCGGGGTAGAGTGGCCATCAGTGCAACTCTGTTATCTCTGGTGCTAGGATAGTGTTGGAGTGAGACTTTATGAGTTTAACCTTGAATTTCTTTCCAGTCCCGGCACACATTTCTGACTTCATAGATGCCTGTCAACTCTCTGTCCACCCCATACGGATAGACTAAAAGGTCAGGCTGAAGTCAGGCAGTGGGGGTACTCAGGTGTCCGTGTTTTCTCATCACGGTAGTTTGCGGCGAGGGGTGTGGAGCTGAGTGGAAGGGCGGGGCATTTCTCTGGCCTGGAGTTCCCCTTCCTGGTTGAGCACACACACTTCCCACTGGCCTCTTGTCTTCACCTTCTTGACTGTTTCTCCAGGCGGTGCTGGTGTCCAGCACAAGTTTTCTGAAAACACCCTCAGTTTAAAAACACTCTTGAACCCCTTCTCCAACTCCTAGAATTGTGACCCATTATTAAGAAATGCCTGAGTAGGACACCCAGGCTTCTTCCATATGCCACCTTTTAATATGTGATGATAAAACACCTTTATATCTTTTTAAAATATTATTCGATCTTGCTTTTTCTCTTTCCAAAAGAAAGTTGGTGTTGACATCCCTTTTAAAGGAAGCATAGCAAAGAGGATTAAAATTGGTTCTAAAGTCTAATTATTAACAGTAATGTGTACTTTCCACAACTCTTTGCTGTAGAGGGAGGGCTGTTAGCCAACGACTTTCCAGAAAAATGATTATACTTTAGAAACAAAATCCAAATTCTTAATAAATTGAGGTTCCTCGGCTTCAGCTCTTAAGCTTTGCATTGAGTGCTCATACCAGCATCTGTTTCTTTCTTTTAACAAAATAACATTGTTTTGATGCTAATCTGTGCCTCAGTTGTTCATGTTGTGCACAGCAGTTTTAGATTGGGTATTCACAGCAATGACGACTGTGATTGCTATCCTGAGCAGTTTGCTCAGCATGAATATCCACGGTGCAGAAACTTCTCTCAGGAAGCTTTCTGTGGCTTTCGGGAGCTACAGGACTCTTTGTGTATCTTGATGCTCAACAGACTTTTCTCTAAAGCAGCAGAAACCCATTTTCAAGGAAAATTTGGGACTAGGTTCATGGTTTGGGTGGAGAAGCCCAAAAGTTGTTGATAAGCAGGTAGGCAACCAGCCGCCCCACTTCTCTTCAATCATGTCAGCTCTCCTGGTGACTCAGCTTCTCTCTGCCCTGAGGTGGGAAATCTGGTAATTAGAAAATCAAAATGGATTCTAGAACTTCTGAAGCTCTTACTTGGAAACTGAGGTAACCACGATTTGAAAGCCACTACAGCGAAGCTCTGGCTTGCTAGCAAGTGCTGTGCAATCAGGAGACTGAAGGAGTTTCCAAAACCGTTCACTTCTAAAAGGTACAAATACTCCCCAGTGGACCCATGGAGCTTGGAATACTGATTTTAGAGCTGGAAAGTTTTGGTATGAAATATTTGTTACCTTATTTTGAGAATAAAAACTTGTAGCTGGATTGCGATTGTGTTCCACGTCTTTGAGATAAACTTAATTTGATTTATCAGGTCATTCCCTAGCTTTTTGAGTTGCCAAATTAGTTGGAATGGGATTTTATTTTATTTTTTTATTTTTATTTTTTTTAGCATCAACTGTTAGACTTAACTTGGAAGTCCAGCCAACTTGTCTTTTTCATGCCTTGGTTTCCTCATTCTTCCCTATTTCTACTCTCTCTCTCTCCCTGACCTGAGATGTTAATTATAATTCTAGGTCTGCTATTAATAGGACACTTACTTAACCTCTTAGGGTTCAATCTTCTCTTCTGTAAAATAAGCAGACATTAGACTGAGAGGATCAATAAGGCCTTGTTAGTTGTTAATTGATGATTACGTGAGGTCTGGTCCTACATGGCCACACAGCCATGGTGTAGTACCCTACGCGACTCCGTGGGCCACCATTCTCTTAGACTCCCATGTACCTACCCTGGGGTCATGTAACACAGTGGCCCTACATGGGGTGGTTTGAGAGGTGTGTCCAAGTTTCACCTCAGCCTTAGAAAATTCTTCCTTTCCAGATGCTTTGAAATGTTACCACTGGAGACGCAAGTTTAAATATTATTCTCTCCAGTACGATTCTTGGACAGATAACACATTAAGTCATTAACAGGCTATGTGAATTGTTTTTATTTCCTCCATGACAGGAAGAGCCCCAAGAAGCATAAGGACTCTGGGTAGATGGGGGAGGTGGTGGTGTTGAGGAAGGAGGTGTCTGAGCCAAGCCAGAAGTAACTGAATTCAAATCTTGGATCCATTTGTAAGCTGTGTGACTATGGGTTAATTATTTAAGCATTTGCGGCTCAGTTTCTGTATCTGTAATGCTGTAGTATTTACCTTGGTAGGGCTGTTGGGAAGATGGAATCCAATATTGTGTAAGCATCTGGTGTACAGTAGGCACTCACTGAATAGAACTATTACCTATTACTTCATAGGTACCCACAGCTAGATCTGCAATTCAATGTTCTGATCACCTATTTGATAACAAAACTCAAATAGAAATCCTGGTATTCAAGGGACAAACAGACATACCTTCCCACTTGAGGAACAACTTTTTATTTCATAATCGCTCTGTGCCTGTGGCACAGAGAGGCTCGGATGCCAAGAAGTGCTTGTTCTCTGATCTTCCTCACGCTCTCTCCAATACCTCTGAGTTGTTTGGCACATGTTTTGAAATGTGAAAATGGGGAGAGTACTTTCTAAACAGTAAAATCATTATGTTAAAAGCTCATTTTATTTTCTTCCATTTGAATATGAACTATAGTGCTGGAGATATTCTTTGTTTTTGTTAGGGAGTGGGTTTTTTTTCTCTCTCTTTTTTATCTGTCTTCCATTAGAAAAGTATTTTTTGATTACTTGCACAGTTTATTTTGTGGAAATAAGAGTCTATTGTTCTATCAGGGGAAAAAAAATTCACCGCAATAACCATTTAGGACAAGGAAAAGGAAGGAAAGTATTTTGGAGAAAAATAATTCCTTTCCCATATTCCTCCTAAGTTGTATATCTTGGAACTAGTTTTCCATTATAAGAACCTTCTCTTTTGTTTATGAAAAAAAAATCTCTAAGAAGTCAAAACCCATAGGATTTGTTCTTTTTCCTAGCTAATTCTCAAGCAAGATGCAAAACTGCCATTAAGGATCTCTGTTCCTTGTCCAGTCCAATTTAAAAATATTTCTTTAGAGGTTACAAAAGATTTCAAAAACATGTTAAAGGATTCTTCTTAAAAAGTCGACTTCCCTTGGGAGCTTGAAAATCAGATTTTTAAAAAGTGCTTCTGAGCTGTCTCTGAAATTTCATCTTGAATAGCATTACACTGTGTTCCTAGCAAAGGGTAGTTTGATCTAGCTTTCAAGAAGCGTGATGTTAGAAGTATGAGCCAGTCAGACATGCACCCAATTTAGGGGCTTTATTCACATCTTTTATTTTAGTTCACTGTATAGATTGTGGAGTTAGACTCTTTTTATGGAGATTATTTCCTTTTCTCCATCTAGAAATATTTGTTAATAATTTTTCTGTATATATCTCAGGTGTGTTAGTGTTTTCCCTCAGCAGATAGATTATAAATTCCATGAAGCTGGGGGACCCTGAATAATGTTCTTTGGAATTTCCCATTGTGCTTAGTTCCTGTGTAGCTGCACCATAAATACGACAGTTGTCCATTTAGTGGTTGATTTTCTGTTAGCCCTATCTGTAATCCATTAGAAAATCAGAAGGGGTTGAGGCTCTGGGTTTATATTCAACTCAGCTAACAGGAAAGAATTTCTAAAGCAAAATATACACCTATTTCTCTTCTCCTGTTACACAGCCCTCCTGACTAGATACAAGCTATATAAAAAGTAAACCAAAATGGCAGAGCTCAGTTCAGGCTAATGTTTTGAATGATGGAAAGATTGAGAAGGTTCTCAGATCTTCTTGTATTGGATTTGCTGATTGTAGCTTCATTACTTACTCATTAAACTGGCAGATAGGCATAGCTTTTGGATGATTTGCAGTATACTTTCCTCTATTGAAGAGATAAGCAAGAATTGGCTGCATTTCTGTTTCACTGTATTTTGCTGAATTCTTCTTTAAAAGAAGGATGCAATCAGACATACTTATCATACTTATCCAGCTTAGTTTGTGAGAGGGCACCGGCATTCGTCTTATCAATCTTCGCTGTTTTACACAAGAAAGAGGCTCAGGGAGTTCAGATGATTCATAAGGTCAAATAGCCATCCAGGGGCATAACCAGGACTAGATTCTTTGTCTACAGTGATCCCTTGGTATTTTGGGGGATTGATTCCAGGACCCCGAGGATACCAAAATCTGAGGATGCTCAAGTTGCTTGTATAAAATGGCATAGTATTTGCGTATGACCTGTGCACAACTATAATATACTTTAAAGTGTATTTATAAGTATAAATTCATAAGTATATATTTAAAGTGTAAGTGTACTTTAAATCATCTCTATATTACTTATAACACCTAATACAATGCCTACACTTCACTCATGTGGATTCAATGTAGGGCTTGGTGCATGGCAAATTCAAGTTCTGCATTTTGGAACTTTGTGGAGTTTTTTCCCCCCAATTATTTTCAATCCACAGTTGGTTGAATCTGTGGATGGGGAACCCATAGATAGGAGCGCTGGCTGTAGGTGGTGGTGTAGGCCCCCTTCCACCTTGCTTTAATGCTTCTCTTTGATAAATGAAGGGATTCAGAGACTAATTCATTGTGGTTAACTTTTCACTCTTCGTTCTGATCCACATTGCTTACTTATAAAATGATGTAATGGCAATGAAAATATTTTTCATTTCCACCTGGAACTCTTAAGGAATTTAATGTTGAAAGTTAGATAAAAATGTGAGGCACTTTAGGCTACTTAGTAGAAATGTGCCACATAAAGCATATTTTTGAGGAAGAGGGGGAAAAAAAAAAGAAAAAGGACAAAGATGAAATATCTGTGATCGTTTTTTCCAATCATGCTTATAAACTTAAATTTGTATAACAATGAACACATGGTTTTAAGGCGATACATAAGAAATAGCTCTGATGAAGCCAAATAACACAGGCTTGTTATTGTTCCCGTCACCACAGTTTGAAAGGTGTGGCAGGAGAAAGGGAACAGAGGATCTCAGATGAAACACAATATTGATATTTGGCATGCTCGGATGATTTTCCACCCAAAGATATGAAATCATTTTACCCACGCTAATTATGCCTCTCCACCAGGCCAGCCCTTGGCACAGCCAGGAAGTCAGGAGGGGTTGACTTTGGCACCTCTAGCCTCCCTTTTTTCCTTTTTGATGCCACTCTCACTATTCCCCAAAGGTGGTTCAATGACCACCCGCAGTAGAGCACTTGGCGTTGACTGTGAAGAAAGCAGATTCCTAGGCACCAGGCTGATCTCCGGAATCAGACTATCTGTGAGTGGAGCCCAGGAATCTGCATTTTAAATAGCATCCCAACCCCCATCGGCTCATGACCTGCACACTGAGCTTTGGAAACTACTGAGCTAATAATAACTACTCCAGCCTCCCAGAGGTTTATGTTCTTCTATCTGACAAACCTGCTCTTTTGAAATGTACGTGACAGATGTGATTTAATATGAGCGTTCACCAATGATATTGGGAAAGCTTCTCTTTGTTTTAAGACAGGGGAAGAACAGTCTCTTGGTGAAAAAGGGGGCACTTGAAGTTGAGCGAGGGAGTGATTTTTAAAAAATTAAATTTATAAAATATTAATATGATTTTAAATTTTAATTTGGCTCAGAGATTTTTATTGCTAAGGAGGCTAGCTCCACTGAACAGGCTTAGTATTTGAAACCAGAAAACTTTGGGTTTAAATCCTGACTCCATCACTTAGTTACTTGGTGTTCTCACCAATTTACTTAACTGTTCCTAGCTTCACTCTCCTCATTTATCAAATGGAGACAATAGTCTATAAATCGTGGTATTATTCTGAGAAGTAAATGAGATAATTGTGTTTAGAGAGTGGCCTATGACAATGCATAGGACATATCAGATACTCCAAACATAAACAATGCATATTTACCGAGGGTCTTGTACTCGTTGATTGTGGAGGGTAAAGTGGGGAATAAAATAGACATGGTTTCCATCTACAAAGAGCTTAAGTCAAATGAAAGAGAAAGACCTGTACATCGTTTCAAGAGGAGATAAGTGTTGAAAAGACATTCATTCATCTGGCAAATATTTATTGAGTTTCTACTACGTCGTAGATACTGTTCTAAGTTGGGCATAGATATCCAGTGATAAATATGACAGATAAGCTTCCTCATGGAGCCTACATGTAGGGGTAGGGGGCAGAAAATAAACTAGTAAACAAATAAATAAATGGATGACATCAAATATTGAGGGGTGGTATGAAAGAAGTCAAGCAGAGTTATGTTAGAGAGATGTATTCATTTTCCAGGGCTGTTGTAATGAATGTCCACCAGTTGGGGGGCTTAAAAACAACAGAAACTTATTCTCTGTCAGCTTAAAAGGCCAGAATCCACAATCAAGGTGTTGGCCAGGTGGATTTCTTCTGGAGGCTCCAAGGGAAAATCCACCCCATGCTTGTCTCCTAGCTTCTGTTGATTGCAGGCAACCCTTGGCATTCTTTGGCTTATGGAAACATCACTACGATCTCTGCCTCCATCTTCCCTTTACCTTCTCCTCCCTGCATCTTCTCTTCTCTTCGTCTTATAAGGCCACCTGCCATTGGATTTAGGGCCTACCCTAAATCCAGGATGATCTCATCTCGAGATCTATAACTTGATTTCATATGCAAATGACTTTTTTTCCAATAAGGTCACCTTCACATGTTTCAAGGGGTCAGACATATTTTTCGGGAGGCCAAAATTTAACATAGCATAAGAGGAATTGTGGATGAGCAGGAGGTAGGTAGGCTACTTCAAATGGGGTTATTGCGGAAGGTGTCTCTGAGGAGGAGACACTGAATAAAGACCGAGAAAGAGCCTGCCATTCTAAGAGTGCCTGTAAGAAGGAACAGCGCGTAAAAAGGCCTTGAGGTAGAAATGAACTTGGCAGGCTCAGGGAAAGAAAAGAGGTTCAGTATGGATAAAGCAATCAGAGTGAGGGGCAGAAAGGAAAAAATATGAATGAGATCAGAGAGGTAGGAGGGGGGCTGCATCGCACAGGGGTCTGCAGTCGATGATTTTATACTTGTGTTTTATTATTGTTGCAATAAGAAGATACAGGAGAGACTTTATCAGAGAGGTACAGTAGGAAGTTAGATATGTAATTCTGGAGCTCAGACGAAAGATGTAGACTAGATATATAAGTTTGCAAGTTATCAACATAGAGATATGTTTGAAGCCATGGGACAGAACGTGATCACCTAGGGAAAGCACGGAGTTAGGGAAGGACAGAGTTTTGGGTCACTTCAATATTTAAAGTCCAGGAAGAGCCGTGAGCAAAAGAGAGTGGGGAAAAGTGGGTGAGAGAAAAATCAGAATCATGTGGTGTCATGGAAGCCAACTGAAGAAGGTGGAGGTGGTCAAATGTGTCGAATGCTGAGAGGGTTTGAGCAAAATGACAGCGGAACATTAACTTGGCAAAAGGCACATCAGTGGTGTCTTGAAAAAAGTAGCTTTGGTGGAGTGACGGGAGTTGAAAATCCCACTGAAGTGAAATGAAGAGTGAGTGGGACATGGGGAAGTACAGATGGTGAGTCAGGCAACTCTTTTAAGATTTTGGTTATGAACAGGAAAACATAATTTATAATCCAAGCCATGACGCTTTTGAGAGTGAAGAGGAAGGGGCACTGGGGTGTTACGGTGTATATGTATATGTATTGGCTTTTGTCCACGGTTCCTGGCTCTTAACTCCCACCGCCCTGTTACAGTCTTTTGTTGGGTGTGTTAGGCCTCAGGAGTGGGCCTTAGGCCGGCACGGTGGCTCATGCCTGTAATCCTAGCACTCTGGGAGGCTCATTTGAGCTCAAGAGTTCGAGACCAGCCTGAGCATGAGCGAGACCCCATCTCTGCTGAAAAAATAGAAAGAAATTAGCTGGACAACTAAAAAAATAACACAAAAAAAAGGAGTAGGCCTCAAAAAAAAAAAAGAATCTTTTTGGCCTCCTCTGCCTTTCTGATTATGGATCATAAGACCCTCATTCTAGAGGGGTCTCATCCCATACCCTGAAGGCTAATCACATTTTGACACAGTTGTCCATAAAAACCTGACCCAAGAGGACTGGGTTCAGCGAGCTTCCAGATAGCTGAACACGCGATTTGTGGAAGGTGGCTCACCTCAGTTCCGTGGGGACAGAAGCTCCTCTGCTCACCTCGTGTATCTCTTCATCTGGCTGTCATAAGTCAATGTTTCCTTGAGTTCTGTGAGCTGCTCTAGCAAATTAATTGAACCCAAAGGTGGGGTGTCGTGGGAACCCCAATTTGAAGCCAGTTGGTCAGAAGTTCCAGAGGCCCAGACTTGTAACTCGTGGGAAGGTGGGGTCAATTTTGGCAACTGAACCCTCAACATGTGGGACCTAATGCTGTCTCTGGGTAGATAGTGTCAGAATTGAATTAGAGGACTCCCAGCCAGTGTCTGCTACATGGTGTGTGGGGAAAACCCCTGCGTTTGGTCACAGAAGTCTTCCATGTTGATTGTTGTGGAGTTTATAGGAAAGCATGGTTTGAGTGTTTTCAAAAAGCAGGCATGCACTCTGGGAGGCCGAGGCGGGAGGATTGCTTGAGCTCAGGAGTTCAAGACCAGCCTGAGCAAGAGCGAGACCCATCTCTACTATAAATAGAAAGAAATTAGCCAAACAACTAAAAATAGAAAAAATTAGCCGGGCTCAGTTGCGTGTGCCTGTAGTCCCAGCTACCAGGGAGGCTGAGGCAGGAGGATCGCTTGAGCCCAGAAGTCTGAGGTTGCTGTGAGCTAGGCTGACGCCACGGCACTCTAGCCCGGGCAGCAGAGTGAGACTCCATCTCAAAAAAAAAAAAAAAAAAATTTCTCTTTACATGGTTGGATGATAGGGTTTAAAATTTTTTTTTTCTCCATTTTGCTTGTGTGTATTTTCTAAGTTCTCAACAACACATGTATATTGTTTTGGTCATTAGAAAAGCAGTACAATAAAGGTTAATTTTTAAAAACAAAACAAAAAAAAAGCAGGCATGCTAAGAATAAATAAAATTATATAATTCAAAAAAAATCAGGCTTATCGAAACATAATTTACATACTGTAAAACTCACCCTTTAAGGAATACAGTTAGATGTGTACGATTACATTATTAATATTTTGAAATAAGTATTTGCTAACAAATTGGTTTTAACAAATCTGGTGGAGCTATAAAAGTGTTTTGCAAAAGCTATTTTCAAATATAAAATTCTCAAATCACCATGCCATGCAAAAGTAAATAAAATAAAATTCTCTTTAAGAATAAAAATATTGGTTATTTATGTGTCATAAAGAAAAAATGTAATCCTTACTATATCGATTTTCTGAACAATAAGAGCAGCATGAGCAAAATAATTATTCTTGGCATATGTTCACAAATTTGAAAGGAGTCCTTGGTTGTAACTGTCTTCATTATTCTTCAAAAGAATGTACTTGTTCCAGCAAGATTTCATTATCTGAAATTTTTTCATAAAATTGCCTGCAATCTTCTTCAGTGTTGTATTTTATCATTTAAATTTTGAAATTTCAACACGATGTTTACTCTGATGTGTAAAACACAATATTCTAAATTAAGAATGTCCTCTCTGTACTAATACTATAATACTTAATAAGCTCAGAGCAAATTCTGTTCCTTGAGGACATCCCCAAGTCCCATTTTTCTGGTGGTGTAAAACTGTTTAAATATTGGAACTCAATTTCTTTTTAACAGTTGTTGTCTTTTTCCCTCCATTCAAATTATCTTTCCTTTCAAATATTTTTATAAATAAAAACTGTCTAATATACTTGTCTCAGCTTATATTAACAATTCTCTTGATTGTTTGAAAATAATCAATTTTGATGTTTTTGGATTATAGGCCTTCTCAATTGCTTTTCATTTCTGTACAAAACATGAATTTATCCAATAAAAAAGGAGCTCTATCAAAGTATGCTCCCCACCAGTTAAGATAATATAGAACACAATTACAGAATTTCACAATCAAATCTTGTATAAAGAATGACCTCTCATCCCTTAATATATTCCGTTCCTCCTTGCTTTTGTAGGGATCAATTTCAAGCCTTTCATATTTGTAAGGTTTATTTCCAATCATTGCAATTTGTGAAAAGACTCAAAATTTGAAGATTTTTTTGGTGCTTCATGAATTGACTGTTTTGATTAAAAACTTCCTGATGATTCTGCACAAAATACAGCTAAGATTTAGAAGGCTCGTTTACAAAAAGCACAATACCATTTTAGGATACTTTGATTGATTTACAAAGTAATATTTCAAAAGGACACTTCTAAACTGCAATTTATGTCAAGGAGTAAAGAGAGAGAGAGAGAGAATTTACTCCTATGCTGAAAAGTTTTTTTATATTCAATTGTTTAGTAGTTTGGTTACTTTGTGTAAATATAAAAATGTTTCTATTATGATCAGTACACTATTATAACCTTTTATATGCAGTTTTGAACTATGAAAGCACCAGAACTAATTCCTAGAATGTATCTGCTCCAAAGTTTCTTTGTTTAGTAGGAACACTGTTTTTAATCATGACACTGTGCTCCGCAAATATTTGTTTCTGTATTGTTATCGTCATTACAAGAGCAAATAATTTAATGTTTAATGTTGAACTTTAACTGAATTTATGATAGCATTCACAATGATGTCAAATATTTCATCATTTACAGAATGAACCTCTAAAAATATGACTATATTCCATGGAATAAGTTAAATAACTAAGCCGCTATTGGGATTAGCTTAGTTGATTTTTTATTTGGAGTATCTAATACTACTGATATAAAATAGGCATCATTTTAATGTTTGCAAAGTTCTTTTGCTGATGAAATCAACACATTATTGGCCATCACTTCTCTTTTTACACATAAAAGAACATTTGAAATAAGAATGGGAAAATTAATTTACAAAAACAGACATTTGATTTAAATGAAAAGTCATGCCTCATAGAATGATACGCAAATGCATCTTCTATTGCTACACAGGTGAAATTGTCTTTGGGCACAGTCCTCTTAAACTCGCTATTAACTCTTGCAATTGATGTTGATATTTTTTCAACACAAATGTGTCTTTTGATTTAGGCCCACATGGTGGATATTAGTGTCAACAAATATTTCGTGCAATTAACATTCTGTGTTAGTGTCAACAAGCATTTTTCACTGTTTTCTGAGAAATGGAAATTGAGAGCTTAATTTTTCATTTAACATACACTTTCATTTTTGAGTTCATTTTTACCAAAAGGGTTTATTGAAAATTAGAAAAACTTTATCAAACAATAAAATAAATAAATAGATGCATGCTTTTTATATGCTTTAAGGCAGGACAACGCAGCCTCCGTTCCTTTATATAGTTCACCTGTATCCAACCTATGATTTCTCACATTCCTTGATGACACTGCCATTTGGAGACCTGGTAGCCTTGTGCTTCTTTTAGCTCATGACATGGGACACAGATGAACTGGCTGCACACCAAAGCCTAGCAGAGCAGCAGTCTTACCTGGGACAAGAAGGAGTTAGTTGTCCTCAGCTACTCATGCAGAGCATCTTTGCTTTACCAGCCAGCAAATGGTATGTAGTCCCTGAAAGCAAGGTGGTAGTTATGTCGATTCACAAAAAGGTGGAGGAAAAAGAGATGGGTTACCACTGCTGTCCTTCAGATTTTACAAAATGTTAAAGCGAGAACTCTGTTCACTGAGCATCTGACTCACACACTACCAGCTGGGATCATGATAGATGCTTGAAGTACAAAATGAGAGGTCTGTCACACCCATTCTAACTTATTTCAATGATATATTACTATAGTAATATTACTTCATTTAAATAAATGAAAAAATCTGGAACAAATGCTAAACTAGACAGTGTACTAGGACAACAGGTGGAAAACAGGAGTGTCCTGGGGAAAGTGCTACATCTTAGTATCCAAGGTGTACTGGTTCCAGGACTCCTCTTGCATACCAAAATCTGTCGAGGATTCTCAAGTGTCTTATATAAAATGGCTTAATATTTTCATATAATCTATGTACATCCTCCCATATATGTTAAATCATCTCTAGATTACTTATGATGCCCAATACAATGTAAATACTATGTAAATAGTTATACTGTATTGTTTAGGGGATAAATGACAAGAAAAAAATCTGTGTATGTTCAGTACAGACAAAACCATCCTCTTTTTTTTCCAAGTATTTTCAATCCGTGGTTGGTTGAATCCATGGATGTGGAACCCACAGATACTGGGAGCTAACCGTATTCCCAGCACCTGGAATGATTTCTGTGCCATGGTATGTGTTTAACAAATACTTGCGGATTTGGTGTAAGAATGAGTAAAATATTCCTGGATGTGCTTCATTCTTCTAAGTTAAGTGTTTGAAGCCTGGAAAAATATAGGCTTCTGGGGGAAGTACCAGCTTCAACTCTTGCTGTTCGCTGAATAAATAAAGGATGTCAGGGTAGGCAGAAGAAAAAAAATGGAGGAGAGGGCCTGAGGATACAGGGTCTGTGAATGGGCATGGTTTAGTGGATATAACAGTTAATTTTATGTGTCAACTTGCCTGGGCCATGGGATGCCCAGATATCTGATTAAACATTTCTGGGTGTGTCTACGAGGGTGTTTCTAGAATAGATTAGCACTTGGATTGGTGAATTGAGTAAAGCAGATGACCTTCCCCAAGGTAGGTGGGCATCATTTAGTTCATTAAGGGCCTGAATAGAAGAAAAAGCAGAGGAAGTTTGGATTCAGTCTCCCTCTGCCTGATTGCCTGATTGCCTGATTGCATGAGCTGGGACATTGATCTTTTCCTGCCCTTGGTGCGCTTGGTTTTCAGGACTTCAGACTCAGGCTGGAACCTACGCTATCACCTCTCTGTCTCTCAGGCCTTATAGCTACACCATTGGTTTTCCTGGGTCCCCAGCTTGCAAACAGCAGATGATGGGACTTCTCAGCTTTCATAACTGCATGAGTCAACACCTTATAATAAATCTCTTTATCTGTATCTATATCATATCTCAGTTCTGTTTCTCTGAGAAACAGAGAACCCTGACTAATACAGTAGAGTTCATCTACTCTGAAGTTTGGCCAAGGCCCAGCACAGACAGCCAGTCTTGTGGTAGCTTGTCACTAACCATGCCAGTGAGATTTAAACTATGAGTGTTTGAAAAATGGTTGGCTAATACTGATTTCTAGTCCATGAGAACATGGATTTTTCTCCAGTTACTTAAATAAACTTCAAGTTGTAATACTCAACATAATTCTTATGTTCACTGATAAATAAAACAAATTAATATTTCAAGTGAGTGACAGCAACAAATATATGGGAACCTTCCATGTATTTATATCAGCATAAGACAATTTAATATTTACAGTGATTCTTTTATTCATTCAACAAATATTTGACACCTCTGTGGGCCAGGTACTACCTATAATGAATATTACATTACTATGATATTGCTTGTAGATATAGAGAATGTTTGATCCAAAAATGACTTTCAAACACAATAACTAGGAACTAATTACTGATGCCAATTATTTAAAGCTAATCTGAATTTACTTTGAATGCAATATATTTGTGCTGTCCTTGTTCCCCACTTAAGAGATGACTATATTAGTATGAGGATCCACTCGGACTCTCACAGTTAGTATAAAGATTATTTTAAATGAAAACATTTGTGCTACAGAAGATTCAGAAAGAAATTTTATCTGACCTTCCTCTTATCTGACTACGGAGAGCCTGCAGAAAACGCAGCTACCATTAACCCCTCTCCAAGGTTTCCCTCACATTCGGTGCCATTGAGACAGACTACCCATTCCCAATAGCCTCAAAAAGCACAATAAAACCTTTAATACTCTCCCATGGAAGTCTTAAGAATCACCCTTTTGTTAAGTCGATACATAAAAACCCCAACTTTGCATTATTCTCTGAGTTACTCATTGATGAACAACTCCTATGTGAACATGTAAATAAACTTTAACTTTTCTCCTGTTAATCTATTTTCACTTAATTTGCAGGCCCCTAGCATTGGACCCAAGTGGTAGAGGAAAAGTTTTTCCTTCTAATATTAGCATATTTTTGCCTAGTGATTCACGGTAACTTTTTAAACAATACGGAACTATAATTCCAGGTTGTACTTAACATTTACAACTTTCACCAGTGGTTATACATGATAACACATCCCAGGAACATAGTGTTTAACCTCACCTGGTTTGAATACTGACTGATTTACTTACTAACTGTGTAACCTTGAGCAAGCAAATTAATGTCTCTGTGTCTCAGTTTTCTCACCGATAAAATGGGCTTAAAAATAGTACTTATTTCATGCAATGGCTATGAGGATCAAATGAGTTAACACATATAAAGCGCTTAGGATGGCGGTGGGTGCATAGCAAGGCTCAATTAGATATTATTGCAAGGTTCCCAGGGGGCAGGGAGGGGTTCTTGGTCACATCCCATGCTGATGCTCTCTAAACACCAGTTATCCAATGGCTTCAAATTACATTAAGTTGCTTCCTGGCTTAAGGGAACATGTCTGAATTAATATTGGTGTTGTGACATAGAATGTTCTGTTTTTCAGTATACTAATGTGCACTTCTCTATGATGTTTTTTATTTTTACAAGTAGTTCATGGTTTCTGAATATTCGGGGATTACTGTGGTAACTTGTAAGGTTTTGAACTTTCATAACCAACTTAGAGGCTGGTACACTTTGAAAGGTCTATTAACAATGCAAATGTGAAGCTACCATTACTGTCAATAATTACAATAAAGAAAGCAATTATACTCACTAAATGGCACTTGCAGGCCATTCGGGTTTCCAGAACTTGGCTTTGATGAGTTAGAAAGGCAAAAAGAAAGAAAGACAGAATAATTTGTTTCCAAGTGTACAGAATTTTGCTGATCTTGCTTATCTGAAGTCAGAGTCAGTACTCCTACAGTGGTGTGATCATAGCTCACTCTGTCTATAGAGTAGATTTTCTATACTTCCTTAATAAAACTTGCTTTCACTTTACACTGTCGGCTCACTCTTGGCATCATTGCGAATGCTATCATAGTGTCAGTTGTGTGGGCTAAAGTGCGGTGGTGTCATCATAGTGTCACAGGAAAGCAACTCCCAATGCTGGGAATCACTCGAAGTCTAAGTGGGTCCTGGGCTTCACACAAGAAAGAATTCAGGAGCGAGTAGAGTCTAGTTCTCACAAAGGAGAACATCTCTTGTGATTCCTTTAGTCCCTTTATTTAAGCAATGGCTTAGTTACAGGCTAAACAAAGGGAGGAATATTCATGTTATTTATTGGAAAAGGGCGGTGTTTTCCCAGAATTAGGGTGACACCCTCCTTTTGAGTTAATACAGTCAATCTGGAACTATCATGGTGTCAGGTACATGATGGGGGTGGGAGATTTCCTTAGGAAGTTTTATGGTAATGAGGGTATAATGAGGCTGTAAGCTCAAGAAGTGGTCGATTCCTCTGCCATCTTGGTTTTAACCTGTTGGAACTTGTCCCGTTCCCCATCTTGTTTTGAGCAGGGGAGTTCGAAAACTTCCTGACTTACATCCTGTTTTGATCAGGGTGGTTTGAAACTTCCTGACTCAGTTAAGCAATGCCTGCCAATTTCCTATCTCAATAGCTCACTGCAACCTCAAACTCCTGGGCTCAAGGGATCCTCCTGCCTCAGCTTCCCGAGTAGCTAGGACTATAGGCATGTGCCACCATGCCTGGCTAATTTTTAAATTTTTTGTAGAGAAGGGTCTCACTATATTGCTCAGGCTGGTCTCAAATTCCTGGCCTCAGTTGATCCTCCTGCCTTGGCCTCTGAAAGTGCTAGGATCACAGGTGTGAGCCATTGCGTCTGGCCTCATTCATCTTTCTTCTAAAGATCTCATAGGGTTGTCATAGGGTTGTGACTCAAATATATCCAAATTGATTGAAAGGAGAATGATTAATTTAGGGGGGGGCTTGCTTTTTTGGTGCTGACTTGCTCCTTTTCCCTGCGATGAGCATGAGTTTTCTGAATCAGCTAATGTGTTCCTCTGTAGTAGGTGGGTGACCCAGCATTTCTCTTTGCTGAGTCAGAGAGTGCCGCATGCTCATGTTCCCTCTGGGCTGAGTGAGCACATGCAGCTCTGTCGTGCATACTTTCTATTCACGCAATGCGTCAGGTAACAAGCCGCAGCAAAGGCTGATTCCCGGGGAATGCCAGCCGGACTACTCACTCAGAGGAAACCGTTTGTGACAAAGAATCATCTGTAGCTAGAAGCTTTTATTCCCTCTCTGAGCTTGTTTCATGTTTAAATATTGCTTATGTGGGAAAAAGCCAATGATATTTTGAGGGGTTTTTTTTTTTTTTTTTAAGCAGAGGTGATTCTAATATGATCAGCAGAAATCATGAATGACTAATTTGGGTTCTGCTTGTCACAAAAACATCTGTGTGATTTCTTTTCTGATAAGCACATTTGATTGTGGGTATTCCAGAAAATTCTGATTTTTACATTTTCATGCTCTTGGTAGATATTTATTTGGTGCTTATTGAGTGCAAAACTCTGCACTCAACACTGGTAGGGAAGAACGTTATTGGAAAAAGAGGGAAGAGACACCAAAATGACTAAATCAGAGGCTTAGCCCTCAGAAGGGCTCATTACCTGGAGAAGGAGGCATCCCACACACATAGTATGAGAATGGGAAGGTGGCTAGTCCCTGGTGTGGGCTAAATGTGATAGGAACTGCCCATAGTTTCCCATCTGGGATCCTATGATTAGAACTGTGGCTGCCAGTTTATCTTGTCTTAGCAGTATCCATTCAGATTTCTGGATTCCAAACCTCCACACAAATATTACACTTCATTGTTCATCCCATACTGGATTGATTTTATCCAAGTTAACTGGAACTAATTATGAAGAAGAGAGGGAAATCATCTCCAAACAATTTGAAGTTTTTCTTTTTTTTTTGAGACAGAGTTGCCCTGGCCAGAGTGCCGTGTGTCATGGTAGCTCACTGCAACCTCAAACTCCTGGGCTCAAGTGAACCTCCTGCTTGAGCCTCCAGAGTAGCTGGGACTATAGGCGCACACCACCACACCTGGCTAATTTTTCTATTTTCAGTAGAGATAGGGTCTCACTCTTGTTCAGGCTGGTCTCAAACTCCTGAGCTCAAGCTATCCTCCCATCTCGGCCTCCCATTGTGCTAGGATTACAGGCGTGAGCCACTGCGCCCGGCCTTCACTTCCTTTTTTCTCTGAGTGGGCTCAATCTGAGGTGCCCTCATCCCACATTATGGCAATGGTAGCCACCAGTAGCTACAGGATTATATCATCCTTTCAAATGGGATTGTTGTGAAAAGCCCAAGCCTGTTTCTTAAAAGAATGGGCTCCACTTGTATTTGCCATCAAATTGGTACTAACTGATCAACATGAGGGTGCTCACATGGCAGTAATACTCTCCAGGGATTAGGGAGATAGGGGGGGTAAACCCTCAACTAAAGGACATGGGGAGCATGGTAGGGGGGAAGGGCATGCCTTTAACCCTCGCTTGGGTGAGGCAAAGACATAAAGTGTAACCATAATGTTTGTACCCTCATGATACCCTGAAATAAAAAAAAAAAAAAAGAATTTGGGGGAAAAAAAATCACAGAGAAAGGTCTGATTGGCCCAGCTTGGGTCACATGTTTACTCCTGAATCAGGAGGATGGATTACTCTGGCCAGCCTAAGGAGTCTGGGCAGTTCCACTGGAACTGTACGGACCTAAAATGGGGCAGAGTAGTTTCCCAAGGGTTGTTTGGCATCTAAACATGTATATGTCTACTACATACCTCTAACTCAGCTTGCCCAAAACTGAACTCTTCATCTCTCCCTCTTAAATCAGATTTCTCTGTGTACAGCTGTGCCATCAATATACCTAGTTGGCCAAACCAGAACACTTGGAAACATCCTAGACTCTCTCCTTTTCTTAACTTCCGTAATCAATCCCCAATTCTTTTTGACTTTAATATTTCTCAAATCTGGCTCCTTCTATCCAATCTGATTGTATAATCTTTATTCAGGTTCATTATCATCTCTGGATCCTGTAATCTTCCAAATTGGTGTCCCTGCCTTTGGTCTAAAGGAGCGCTCTGCAATCTAAACATGTTCCTTGCTGGCAGAGTGATCTTTTCAAAGTAAAATTCTGATTGTTTCACAGCCCATTTTAAATTACTTCAATAGCTTTTCATTGTTATTGGGATAAAGTGCAAAACTCTTTGCATGCCTAAAAAGTTTCTCCATGATTTGACCATTGTATGCACCCAGTGCTATAGAATAAAAATTTTTTTGGTTGTCAGTTTTGCTTGGTAGTAATTTAAAACTTTATTTTTATAATAATCGATTTATATGAAATAGAGTAAAAATCTGAATAATTTTAAGATAAAATAATTAGGATAGATATGTGGCACTCAGATCTAGCTCTCTTCTCTTTCCAGGACCATGGATGGATTACCCTTCTTGGCCCCTACTGGGTTGCCTAATTCTGGCTAATGATCTATGAGCAGATCATTTAATTGATGATGTGAGGCTTTCTAGAGTTCACTTCTTTTTTGCAAAAGTGATTTGCAATATTTTAGATAATGGCTTCTCCATAGCATGGATCTGGGAGTGTGGATGACACAAAGTAGATTTTCCAGGCATCTTGTGGGGAGTAAGTAGACCTTTTCTATTTTTTTTTCAGCAAATATTGGGAATGTTTGTTACTGTGGTACAACCTAGCCTATCCTGCCTGAGGAAGGTAGATCCATCCCCTCCAGTTCCATGGAGGTAATTCTCTCTATTGTGTTGTTAAGAGTTCAGGTGCAGTTTGGGAATTACTGCTTTATGGCATCTACCTTAGTGAAATACGTAAAGTAGTTGCCCAATCAATATTTCTGGAAGAATATTTATTCTATCTTGAATGGTTAAAATGTAGTTTTTTCTGAAATTAGGATTTTTTTTTTTTTGGCTTTTCTATACAACGATCACAGAGAATTAGTTATTAAAATCTGTGACCATCTTATCTCTGCTTTTTCCATTACAAAAGGCAAATACTATTTTTGGAAAACATATAATCGTAATTCTAATACATATCCTAGCACTGTTTAGAAGTCACATACCACAGCCCTTTTCCAAGTTTATATTATAAATACCTGAGGAATTTTTAGCACATTTAAATGTGTTTCCTTTGCCATGATAGAAATGTGATGTTGCCAACTGTGTGAGAAACACATAAAAATGGCTGCCAGGAGACATGTGTATCACACATATATTACAATGTCTGTGTTTAAAGTTAATCTTTTCCTGAATGGGCTTAAGAGATCTAAGTGAATGCTTGTAAATTTAAGTCAGTTTCGGGGAGCAGTAAAAAAATAAGGAATGAGCAGATTTCAATAAGATAGTCCTTTATTGCTATAAAACGATACTCTATGCCCACCCCACCCTAAAAATCATTGCGATAGGCAACTATAGGACTCATAAAGAACTAAAAACACTTACATTGACTACAGCAAACCTTATGATTAACAATGTGGAGACAGCCTATGAAATTTCCCAGGGCTGGTCAAATCCTCTTTTGATCTGAGTGAAGATTCTCTCCTTCTTTAGGTTCGCATATGTTTGTGCCCTGAGAGTTGAATCTCCTCTGCTGATTTTGCTCGCAACTTATTGTTTCATTCATTCATGGAACACAAGTTCAAGTTTATAAAGGCAAATCTTTTCACATCTCTAGTATGGTAAGAATTTTTAATCCAGGAAGCATAAATCTTGTTAAGATATTCATGTATTTATTAATATTTTCCATATTGTTTAAATAGTCACATTTTTATGAATGCTCTTTGAAAGAGTGGTGCAGTGATGAAGGTAAGTTTGCACTGAGAAATATCATGTTTAATCTTTAAATTCAAACTTTATGTACAATTTTGATTGTAAGTTTGTTTAATTTTGAGTACGAGTATTTGATTCATCTCATGACTAGAAATTTGCTTCAAGAGCAAAACACCCATTTTTATTTATTTACAGTATTATTCAACAGATTCAACTGCTTCTTTCTCCAAAAAGTTTTCTCTATTTCATTATATCCATATGCTGATTAATCAGATCGATTTTTATGCTTATCTTCTCTATTCTTTCTCTCTCTCTTTCCCTCCATGTGTATGTACACACTTAGTCCAAGTGACAGAAATGGAAATAATTTAAACCTAATTGTATTAGTAGTAAATTATATATATACTATTAAGGATTTTTCATAGTGGTGTCTTTTCAGGAAGCTTCTCGATTTTCTCAAATGTTTAAAGACTGTATCTTTTTGTGGTATAATAAAGCTTCTTTTACAGTAAGTATCATCTCTTTCATCAAAATGGCATTATAAAATCTCAAGGCTAGCACTACACGGTTTTCAACTTTTCCATTTCATAGACTCTAATGCAATAATTGATCCAGCAATCCCACTGCTGGGTACCTACCCAAAGGAAAAGAAGTCATTTTATCAAAAAGACACCTGCACTTGAATATTTATCACAGCACAACTCACAATTGCAAAGATGTGGAATCAACCTTAGTGCCCATCAGTTCACAGGTGGATAAAGAAATGTGGTACATACATACCATGGAGTACTACTCAGCTGTAAAAAGGAATGAAATAATGTCTTTTGCAGAAACTTGGATGGAACTGGAGACCATTATCCTAAGTGAAATATTTCAGGAATAGAAACCCACACACCATATGTTCTCACTAATAAAGCGGGAGCTGAACAATGGGTACCCATGGGCACAAAGAGATACAAAGGACATTGGAAACCTAGATGGGGGATGGGGTGAGGGATGAAAAACTTACCTACTGGATACAATGAACACTATTTTCCTGATGGGCACACCAAAAGCCCTGACTTAAGCATTATTCAAAGTATCCATGTAACAAACAAAAGCATTTTTACCCCATTAATATTTTGAAATAAAAATTTAAAAATAATTTAAATAGATTAGAATATTTCAGCTTTTTCTCATGAAGCTTGCTTAGGTGATACATAGTTTACTAGTTTTAAGATTAAATTTCTATCATCATAAATTTCCTAAGATCTGTATTTTCACTGATATTTGCCATCATTATTATCAAGAACACAAGGTGCTGTTCATAGTGTCCCAGATTTAATCAAAGTACAGTTCTTTTTTTGCAGTAGAATATGAGGGTGTGAGTGGGTGGGACTGGTTCACCCTGGGTGCAGGCAAATAAGGGGTTGCAATGTCTGCAGAGAACTTACAACCAACTAAAAGCCCGTCTGCTTTTCATTATGCACACGCACCGGCATTTCTGAACAATGTCAGTGATGAACGACTCCTCACCATTGGGGTACACTACTCCCAAGGCTTCCCCTCAGCCAGTGTGGTACACCAACGCTTTGGAACATAATTTTTCAAACTAAATTGCTTACTTTTTCCACAGAGTTTAAGTTTTTCAAAGCACCAGCATTTTATAAAAAAGAATTTTGCAGACTCTTAATTAACTGAGCTTTGATGTCAAAGAATTAAGCCATCTCAACAAAGGGAACAGCTTTGACTTTATTTGGTGATGGTAAAGAATAGTGTTTTGCTGTGATCCTGGGCTCTGAAAACATGTCTTTGAGGGTGGCTTTTCTAGAGGTAGTGCAGCCCTCAAAAATGCAAAAGGCTTTTGAGTGTCTTCTCCGATCCCTGCCCTGACCTTCTCTTTTCTATCTGCCTTACTGTAAACCTAGGCAACTGCACTTGGCATTCATTTAAAGATAAGTGAAGGTAGTTGGCTAGAGTTGGGAAAAGAACACATGCCTGATTAAGATATGAATACATCATTTTTATAGCTCTCATAATATGTTTTCCTAGGACATAGCTACAAATTATTCACAGTATGTGATTTGACTTCATTGAAAACATTAAGCGAACAATCATAATAGTACTCTTTTTCTCTCACAATCACTTGATAATGTATTATGCCTTTTAATATTCTAAAAACTGTATATGAAAACTTGAAGCAACCAAGAACAAGATGATTGGAATACATTTACTCTGCATATATTTAGAAAGGCAGCATTTTATGGTAAAAAAATATTGACCATTTACTAATTGTGTGGTGACTTTCAGCAAGTCAGTTAACCCCTTAGAGCCCACATTTCCTGATCTGAAAAGGGAGAATGATAGAATTAATAGTTAATATAACCCTCCTATGGGGCACGGTGAAGAACACGGGAAATAATGAATGTTAAAAAGACTTTGAAAATTCTAAAGTAGAATTGGCAAACTCAAAAGTCTGCAGAGGCTAACAGACAATGCGGATGTCTGAGTCAGGTTCAGTGTCACGATAAGGACAGGGGGACCTATGGTTGGGGCTGGAGAGTGTGGACCATGATGAAATCCATTCAAATGTGAGTATTTATTTTGTAAAATGTGCCAGTCAAACAAAACAGCCTGAGTCTGCTGGAATGGGCTTAGTACATTCAATGAACTTAGCCTAAGTAAAAAGAAAACTAATAAATAAATAAATAAATAAATAATGAAAAAATACGAACAAAGCAATTATTAATCCTAACTCCACGGAAGGAAAAAAACATAATTGTGTATTACAACGCTCAATTGTGAATGTTTGCATAGTTTCAATTATATAATGTATAATAATACGAACACTAAATATGGATTTACCACAAAATTATATTAATTTGGAGCTATGAAGAGGGGATTGTAGAGGCATAAACACACTCCAAAGATGCAAAGTCAATAATATGGAGATAGCATATATGTGAATAATTATCCTCTGTAATGATGAAATTCCCAGAGGGAAATTAAAAGTTCAAAGATTGTACCCCTTACAAGTTTAAATCCATAAATAAAATGAAACAATAGACTCCAAATGAACTCAACTTATAAAAATCTAAGAAAATTAAAGTCCTTAGTTTCATGCACTGCCCAGTCTAGCCAGAGGGGTTCCTGTTTGCCCGGGTAGGGGAGCAGCTCTGTCCACAGCCACAGTTGGGGCTCCATGGGATTTTTTTTTAAGGACCTCGGAAATTAGATCAGTTCAAGTTCAAGCCTCTGACATGTGCCTCACTTTTAAGAGTCTAGTTCTTCACAGTTCTGGCCTCACACTTACAAATGTAGAAAACTAAGCAGTCCACAGACCCCGAATCGGTTATTCCGGGTAAAACAATGTTTCTAGAGCTCCTGTCCTTCGGGTTGCCAAAGACCAGAGCAGCAGCTCAAGGAATCAGAATGAAGAACAAAATCTTGGTTTTTATTTTCACCTTCTCAGAGGTCAATCAATTCACGTTAATTTTTTGGAATTATAACCTGAAAATTAAAATCAGTTGAGAAAAATTTCCCAAAAAGAAGTCAACTTTCGTCTACATATTTACTAGATCTTTGGGAAAGGCCACACTGCATCCTGACTCTTGTAGCAGAAGGGACATTGGAGACTCTCTTTTTGCAAAATGTACATTTGTCTCCTCAGTCTCTGTGGAGATTGACTCACTTGAGAAAGGGCAAATGAAGAAATATGTAAACTAGTAAATGTGTGGCCAGTGCACGTTCTGGATAAGAGACTAGGTTAGGCCTTATTGATGTTAAAAAGAAAAAGCACTTGCAAATGGCAAACCCTAAACATTTTTTTTTTTTTTTAAAAGGTAGTATATTCCAGGGTAGACATAGCAGTTTCTAGGATTAGATACCAACACTTCTGGTGGTTAATCTAGCGCCACTATCTACAGTAGGTTACCTGATCCAGGAATCTGTTGTTGTGCCGAAGGTATGCTTTAAATATTGAAAATATAATATGTTGGAATTCTAAAATTAAAAAGAATAATTCAAAGGCAAGAGCAATTATTATTTTTTATGTTTAGATTTCTAGTGATTAGCAATCTAAATTTGTGCTATAAGTGATTATTGAGTGAAGGCCTCTTTAGAATGTATTTACTTATTTCTCAAGCAAAGGAATAAGTGGAAAGTATACAAAGCAGCTACCTATATATTAGAGAACTTCCTAGATGAGGAAGGGGCCTGAGTGATCTTTCCGAGTTAATGGAAATAATCCGTATCTTTATCTGGATGGTGGTTACTGTGTAACCATAGGTTTTTACATAGGTAAAAATTGCTCAAGGTGCACACTAAAGATTTTTATATTTTACTGTATGTAAATTATACATAAAAAACTAAGACTAAAACCAAGCAAGAAAATCTAAGTGTCTGAGAAACAGCTTATTCTTTGGAATGTTTGATCAATTCTTGCTTTTTGATTCTTTTCTCCTATTAAGCAAAGCAACTTAAATTTGATTCAGTTTTGGTATGGAATAGATATAGGACCTCTGTGAGATTTCTTAGTATAGTTACCTATTTCCAAATAGTATATAATTGTTACCTCTGGCACTTTTGACAGTAAGTGAAGGGTAAATATTCAAAGCTATACTCACTTTGTCAACTTTCAAATTATTCCCTGCACAAGAAACAATCAAACTATATGTTGAAAAGAAAAAATTCCTCTAATTAATTTTCTAGGCACTTGTTTTAGTTATGCTTCTATAATCCCCTTAATACTAGCTATATTTATGTGTCATATTTGTGAGAAAAGTCTACAGAACACAAATTAAGGCTATTCAAGTGGTTTGAACAGGGTGATAATTTTTTCTTTGGAGATAGCTACTTTAGTCTCTCTCTCAAGTGTGGGTACACCTAAACTTAAATCCATTTCCTGAAAAAGATGAAACAGATTCACAGTTTCTCTGAAGACAGCTCAGATTTTTCACCTATTTCTAGTATGTGAGGGTCCGTTATCATTTGATGGCATTGGTGTAATCTCAGAAGCATTTTTTTCGCATGGCCAAGTTGGGTTTCAAAGATCACACATTTATCAAGTCTCAGAAACTGACAAGCATGTCTGGCTGTGGGATGTGTCTAACTGTCTTTGCCCTTGACTCAGCCCTTTGACATGGAATATAGGGACCAGACTGAATTGTTGTACCGGCACAGGGTATCTGTTGAGGTTGTTTTTTAACAATAGACCTGATGCGGCTGAAAGGCAAATTCTAAAAATTTCGAGTAGCAATCTTGGGTAGAGCAGGAGGACAGGCACAGTGCAAAATAGTTTCTTAAAAATCAAATAACAAAGATGGTCTTTGAATATTTAATCAAATCTTCCTATATTTAGAAGTCATTTATTCAGTAAATATAAAAAGAAAATCTTTGAGTTTATTACCTCAAACTGTGAACAAAAAATTTTCCAGGGCAGTTAAACCCATATGAATTTAATTGTGGCATTAATGTGCTACTTTGTGAGTATAAAAGCATTTTTTCCCCAAGAAATTTAATGCACTTCATGCCCTTGGTGATCACTTCTTAACACTTGACTTACTCATTTATTCTACCTTGCTCAAAACTAGTCTATACTTTACTTCTTGCCATCTGAATCCATTTGAGTAGCCTTATGTGACAGTTTTCTAATTCTCCAAATAGCTGAACATTAACTAATTAATTCATCATTCTTGCTTTACAGATCTAGCAGTGGGCCCGGACTGTCTCCCAAAGCAGAAAATATTCGAACTGTATCTATCAAGGATGTTAGACAAGATATTTCTACTTCGGGAAAGCTGTTAGAATAAACCTCCAAGACCACTTCACACCCTAAGATTTTAGGCCTGGGTACTTTTTAAGGCTAAAATAACCAACCGATGATGGCAGGGTTCTTGCCTGAGTGTCTTCCAGGTGTTTTACGTCCATTATCTGTAATCCCCAAAACAATGTGGTAAGGTTGGTATTATTATCCCTGCTCTACAAATGAGGTCACAGAGACTCAGAGAGGCTTATTTAACTAGGGAGTTGTTTATTGGTGAGACAAAACTGGGTCAGTCTGATTCCAGAGTTTATACTCTTTTCACTACATTCGTTCTGAGCACTGGAAGGATTCAGAGAAACTGCAATGGTCTGGAAGGATGTATCTTTTCATTGTTCTGTTATATTCTTTTATGACATGGTTAAGGCAAAAAGCAAGAGTGCACTGTGTCTGAGGATTTCCTCTCTTTCAGCCAGTCTCTCTCACATGTCCTTCTACGGCCTATGATTCAGTGAGGCTCCTGTATGCCAGGACAGGAGATCCTGGTTTCCAGTGTTATCAACTTTTGAGCAGTAACAAGTGTCATGAAATAGCCAATGTACAACCAAGTGTCTGCATGTGAGTGAGTTTCTGGGGATACAAAGGGACTATGGTACCTTTCAAGAGGAATCCAGGCAGCACCATTCTGTACCTTCTCTCATGACCTCAGCCCACACTCTTTTTGCTAATAGATGTTCAAATGTGTCCTTGGCCATGCATGTGTCTTAGTTGGGATTGCTTTGTTTTCTGCTACACAAATTGCAGAAGTTGGGCTCAATGGGTAACTGATAACTCAATAGATAACTAAATTTCAGGTGAACCCAGCAGAGATGTTACTGGGCTTGAGGGCACCACAGTTGCAAGATTCTGATTCTCTCTACTGGTGGCAAATCAGATAACACAGAATTTAATCAAACAAACCAAAAAAAGGCAACAAACAAACAAAAAAAACCTAGGATATCTTTGCAAATAAGCAAGTATTAATCTTTGAAGAGTATGGAAAGAATACCCTGCATCTTGATTCAGGTAGGCCAGTCTGTATCTGAATCCATCTTCTCCATTTATTATTTTATAATCTCGTAAGTCATTTAACCTCTCCGAGTCTTTGTTCTTTATCTGTTAAGTGGGGATAATAATTTTGACTTTATAAGGTTGTTGTGAGGAAAAACGAGATCTGTACAAAAAGCAGCAAACACGCTGCCTGGCAGTCGGCCCTTGGTAAACACTGGTTTTTCCTTCCCTCCCTCCTTCCCTCATTGAGTCCACTAATTTTTCAGGAAAAGGTCGTTTTAGAAAGTGAAAGGATCCTTTCTTCCCATTCATTTAGGGATATCAAATGGCCCTTGGCTTTTAAGACTCTTGAATTGTTTATTTTGTATGAGTTTTTAAAAATAGCTTACTTAGCAATTCAGGAAACACAATTACAGAAAGGTAATCTAGACTCCACCATGACTGTAGTGGAAAAAAGAATAGAATGAAAAAACAAATGAGAAAGAGACAAGGAGAAATGCTGTATACATTATTTATAAACAGGAACACTTTGCACGCACAAACTCCAGGCACCTCATTACTTTGTAAACTGTACATTCTTCTCAAGCTCGGGGCAGTTTAAGTTAATGACGTGATCCGTTCACCCTGCCATGTTTTATTTATGCTTTCTTCTATGGCAAAATGAATAGTCAAAAACAATGACCTGCTTATTCCGTGAAGAAAAGGAAAGGAAAGAGTGGTGTGGGAGTGTGTGTGTGTGTGTGTGTGTGTGTGTGTGTGTGTGTGCGCGTGCGCATTCCCCCACACTTGAGGAGTTAAGGTGTTTTTAACCAATTCAACCACAGATTTATTTTTAAAACCTCTTGATGATGTTTAGGAAACAAAGCCTAACACCAAGGACAGCAAACAGCAAAAACACTGTGCACCTCTCTGATGAGGACCAACCCTGTTCCTCTCCCGCTTCAGTCTGATTACCTCTGGGGAATGTGCTGTTCCTTGGAACGAATCAGCCCTGCACAAAATAAGAGAGGTTGAAAAGTTTAGGACATGGAAAATATGTGGAATTTGCTCTTGAATAATGATTTGTATTTTTCTTTTGCAATAAATATGACCAATGACCCAGATAGGGGAATGGCAATTACTTAATGAATCAAGCTTCAGAAACATAAAAGCACTTCATAATAAAAATGAAAGCAGTAATAGTAGGAAGCCAAGTTAAGTAAACAAGTATAATGCTTCACGTATCTGTGGATGTACATTTACAAATTCCAAAGCTATGACTGTAAAAGGGATTATTCTAATGACACCAGTGTTCTTGGTTTCCTTTGCTCATTGAATTGGTTCTTCTGAATCTGCAAACAGATAATGTTCCATGCTGACTTTCTGCTCCCATCTGGGAGTCAGTTAGCTGGGACAATGTATCACCAGTGTAGGACTGTGACTTAGAGCCCCATGGCTCTGACAATCATTTACCTTTGTGCAAGGCACTTTTGTCCTAACAGTCTCCTGCATTTCAAAGTAAATCATTTCCAAATCTGTTATAGCCAATGTAGAAATCTCTTTTTTGTTCTGTTTTATATTTAAAATCTGCTCTCCGTGGGAAGCTTTCCTTGACCGGTGACCATCACCCTAATTTCTGAAGTGGGATATGTTTCCAAATTTTAGAGAAGAGGAAAATAAATAGTCTTTCATAGGGGGTGGGTTGGGGAAGGGGCAAAGCTCTGCATGCATGAATTCTGGCCAGCATAGGATGATATGCTCACAGAGCCACCAGTGCAAACATGTTTACCTTTTAAAAGAAGAGTTGGTAGCTATTTACCCTAAGGTATATGATGCCACCAGATTAGTGACTTCCGGAAAGTTACAGCCTTTCTTGTAAAACAAAGGATCAAATTATATGATATTTAAGAACCCTTCCAGCTCTAAGACACTGTGAGAGCAAACAAAATTTTCAAAGTTAAGAAGAAAATACTTTATAGAGCAGAGAGCTATTTAGACGTTAAAGCAAACAAACAAAAGTAACAACAACAAAAAACCCAACTTCAACAGCTTTCCCTGCCGCTCTGGTCTGAGTAAATTGTAGTAGGTTGGAAATTAACCTTTGTAATTTCATGGCTGTATCTATACTTATCCCTCTCCTCCAAGCCAACTTATCTGAAATATTAGCATGCATGAGGATCACCTGAGAAGCTTGTTAAAAAGGCAGTTCCGAGGCTCACAACAGAGATTCTGATTTAGTTGTTTGAGGGTGAGGCCCAGCAATCTGCATTTTAAAGATATCCCAGGAGATTCTGATGAAGGAATAACGCATCATAAATCAACATAAGTTACAATATGTTTAAGAGAGAGGGGAAATCTTTCTGGGGGTTATTTGGTAGGGGTTTACCCAGCTAGACAGGAGGGAAGGGGTTTTTTTAATAGCCAACCCCAGCTCAGGGAGGCTCCCAGACTGATGTTGCAGGTGGGAAATGCCTGGTATTCCCCTTGTGGGTAGAGTTTGAATCACTGCCAAACACTCTGGTCAATTTCAACTAAAAGTAACAAACACACCAACCTACTGAAAAAATACTATTTGAGAGGAAAACAGCTCTAGTATCCAACCACTTAGAAAGTAAGGGAATGAATTGGAGGAGCCTGGAGAGAAGAAAGAATTCTTACCGAATTTCTCAAATATGCTAGGTGCTTATATAATATATCGTCTCCTTTAATCCTTATGACAATCCATTAGCAAAGAATTAGTCTTATTTTGCAAATAAACAACCTGAGGCTAATGGACCTTGTAGTTCTAGTTCTCTGCCTGACTGTACGTTAGAATAACCTGGAAGAGGGTGGGAGGACTTTGAAAACTTAGCTATGCCTAGCCCACACCCCTAGAGATTGCAATAGTGTTGGCTGGGCATTGACACCTTTAAAAGCACCCTGGAAATGCTAATGTACAGGCAGGGGTAAGCACCACTGATATCAGCCAAAGTTCATAGGATGGAAATCATTCCCAAATCACAATGTACCTCCTTTGATTCACAGTGCACTTCCGTTGACTTTTTCTGGGAACAACTCATGGTCTAGCTGAACCTCTGAGGTAGGATTGTCGTATGAAGATCTGACTTTGTTAAAAATGTGCTCAGGTCATAGAAACAAAATCTTAGAGGGAAATTTACATAATATAACATATATTATATGGTCATTTCTATGATGTGAGAGATCTGACCTGGGAGGTCAGTATTATTGTTATGGTCCTCTTCACAGTGATGAAACCGAGGTCTTGGAAATTTGTAACTTTCTTACACTCTCAGGGACTAGAGTTGGAATTAAACTCAGGATATAAGGGTCTTTGTACCAAAGTCTGTGGAATATACCACTCTTCTCACTTCAGAAGTTATCTTGACTGATCTTCAACTTCTAAGTAAGTACACTTTTGTTATCCCAGGCAGTTAAGAATTACATATTTTCAAAGACCTTCTGAAAAAATAAAATCTTCAATATATTTATTGAGCCCATTGCAAGGTCATTTAACCTCCTGAAAGTCTTAACTTTCATGATTGTTAAACAGAAGCAATGACATCAAACTTATTTATGGATGTCATGTCATGGTGATAAATAAATACACTTTAAATGTTTTGGGAAAAATTTCTTCCTTTCATCTAGAACACATATTAATGTTATATTAATACCTTAATATTAATTTTAAAAGAGATAATAATTAACCTACCAATTTCTCGACACCTTATTTTAAAACTAGGAATATGGAATAGTAACATCAGCTATCATTTTTGTAACATTACACTATTTTTGGGGTAAGTTTCTAGTGTCTTCTGAATGCATTTGATCTTACTGTCGTTGCATCAGTTTAAGGAAAGGGTGAGTAAAATTTTCAGGTAGGGGATAGGTGAGATGAGAACATTCCAAGTAGACAGAACAACATATTCAAGAAATGGAACTAGTAGGGTGTGACTAGAATGTCAAGTGTGTTGAGGGAGAGATAGGACATGGAGCTGGGAAGGTGAGAGGGGCAGATCACACAGGGCAACATATGCCAAAGAAACTTCTTTGAGATCTGTAATGTCCATTAGACATTACAGCCGTTATATAATGGCCACTAGCAACATGGATATTGAGTATTGGAAATGTAGTTAGTCCAAATTAAAATATGATGTAAGGGCAAAATATGCATTTGTTTTCAAAGACCAATATAAAAAAGTAAAATATCTAATTAATAATTTTTATTATATTTATTATGTATTGAAAAATAATATTTTTGATGTATTAAATAAAGCATGTCAGTAAAATTGATTGCACCTGTTTCTTTAAAAAAATTTTTTTAAGTGTAGCTACTTGGAAATTTAAAATTACACGTGTGACTTGCGTTGTATTTCTACTGGCCAGGGCTGCTGTACAGCAAGTGCGAGCAAGTACAATCTGCAGCCTGGTACCCCATTTTGTAAGACCAATAAGCTAAGAAAGGTTTTTACATTTGACAAAGATTTCTTGAAAGAGGAAGAGGAAGAAGATGAAGTGTCGGAGACTGTGTGGCTCTTTGCTATTTACTATTTGGCTCTCTGTGTTATTAATAAGTTTGGGCTGGGCGCGGTGGCTCACGCCTGTAATCCTAGCACTCTGGGAGGCCGAGGTGGGTGGATCGCTCAAGGTCAGGAGTTCGAGATCAGCCTGAACAAGACTGAGACCCCGTCTCAAGTAAAAATAGAAAGAAGTTATCTGGACAACTAAAAAAAAAATATATATATATATAAAAAATTAGCCGGGCATGGTGGCGCATGCCTGCAGTTCCAGCTACTCGGGAGGCTGAGGCAGGAGGATCGCTTGAGCCCAGCAGTTTGAGGTTGCTGTGAGCTAGGCTGACGCCACGGTACTCTAGCCAGGGCAACAGAGCCAGACTCTGTCTCGGAAAAAAAAAATAAATAAATAAGTTTGCTGGCCTTGACGCTCTAACACTCTAACCACCATCCGTGGACCAGCAGAGTTGGCATCACCTAGGAGCTTGTTAGAAATGCAGAACTTCAAGCTCTAACCTGGACCTACTGAATCAGAATCTGTGTTTTAACAAGATCCCTAGGTGATTCATACACATATTATTATAAAATGTCAGAGGCACTAGTGTAGACGATGGAGAGTCATTGAAAGACATTAAAAGAAAAGTGATGGGTTTCTTCTCCTATATGAAAATTCTTTCTTTTACATTTAAAATAAGTCAAATTATCTAAAGTATTTTCTAATATTGCTGGTGAGAGGATGGATACATATTAGATTTTAAAAATATTAATCTTGAAAAACCATCTGAGTTGACACTGTGTCTGAGATGAATTCAATTCAACCCTATATTTAAAAAAGTAAGGCATGTGTTTTGGTCTGGTTCGATGAATTTTAAACTTTTTTTTTTACTGTGAAGCACAGAAATATGTTTTACTTTGATATCAAGTACACATATTGATATATTTAACTGAAATAAAACTTTCGCAAAACAGGATTTACCTTTATTAGAGACATGCTGCTATATATCCTATCCTATCCTATCCTATCCCATCCCCTTCCATTCTTTTAAATTCAGTGCTATTTCTAGCCCTGATGAAGTATCTGGTACTGATCTAGCCTTCCCACTATAAGCTACTATAAAATTGAATAATGTATATGAGGTAATTGTTTTTAGGCAGCTAGATCTTAGGGAAGAAAGCTTGTGAGATGCATCCCACAACCACCTAAAACTCTGCCTGGGGATGATTTCCTTACTGTGGCTCGGAGAACTGGAGTCTGAGCTGAGCATGGTGATTCTACTGAGCTGAGGAGGCAGAGATCAGAGTTTGGGTTAGTAGAAATGGTTGGAATCGGTGAGTCAGGGCATCAGAAATGAGAGGGAAATGAGAGGGATTTATAGTAAGAGGGCTCTGAAGTCCATGTTGACGTCATTCATGAGTCTATGGCTGAGGACTGGCCTATTCATGTGCAGGGCGAGACCATCTGCAACTTACTAGAGAGTAGCTATTAATATCACAGTGGAGAGCAGAATAAACAAACGGTAAGCACACTCAGGGAAGGGCACACAGAAAGATATGGAAGTTCCAGCCCTGCCAGAGAGGAGGCATCACAACAACACTTAGTTAACACCCAGAAAAGACAACACCTGGAGTAAGACCAACTCTAGACTTGCCCTAACAAAGCCTAAAGCCAAACTCCCCAAAGCTTCAGGGGAGACAAAGTTTGTAGAACACTGGTTAGCTCTGGCCACCAATTGCATCCCACTCCTACCTGGTCAGTTTGATAAGATGGACTTGGATAGAAGAGTGTTGATGAAACTAAGTCAGTGTCATACCTGAGGTTAAAGGGAATGTTAAAGTGCATATTTTACGGCCACTGCAGCATTTTCATACATACGGGGTATTACTTTGGTTGACCTTCAAATCATTCATTCATTTATTACTTTGTTCATTAAATGATTTCTGAAGAGGTACATGCAGTATGTGAAATTGAGCTGGGACTAGAGATATAAAAATTTAAAAAAGAGAAATTCTAACTGTCATGATGCATACAGTTAGTGGAGAGGTAATGTTTATATTATGAAGCCATTGCAATTGATAAGTACCTTGATACTTTGTAATTTTCTTACATTTTTAAACAATATTTTCAGAGTCATATTCTTTTCTTATTGTTATAAGTACATAAATATGATTTTTTCCCTTCATAATTTTAAGTTTCACTGAATCAATAATTTTTGAAATAGCAGAAAATCTATTCTGCTCAAAATTCATTGATTATTATTTTGGTAATATCCTGAGATAATTATTCAAGTTAGTTTCTAAAATATCTTCGTTAAGTTTTTAGTTCTGCATTGCTATAGATTAATTTACACTTGAGATTTAACTGGAATATAATTCTACCATTTTACTAGAGCACAGCAGTTAGGACATTTTACATTATTGTTGTTTGTGATGCTGGAAATTTCTCATTAAGATCTTTTTATGGTGATTCAGTATAAGAAGGCTTTATCGTGTATTCCATGCAAGGGTAATAATTTCCTTAAGTACAAAAGTAACTCAAAATAAGAGAACATCATTGATGTGTTGCTTGGGTGACATGTACTTGCAAACTGCATGGTAGGAAAACCCAAGTTTATTATTACTTATTATTAAAGCTCTGCTATATACAAACTATACTGGGAGTTGTCCATGTAAAAATAAGAAACTCAGGCTCTGCTGTCTATTATCTCTCATCACAGGGCGTATACAGAACAGATAAGCATTTAAGCTGGAAGAAGTATTAGGAAACAACTCTTTAGCAATAGCATCAGTTTTATTCATTTTATATCTTTTAGAAGGACTCAGCGTAATCTTACAATCATGTGTCTTAATGTGATTGAACCGTGTGAGAGTCTACAAGCCACCTCTTGTAAGGAGGCAGAGCGTAAAACTAAAACGAATATGGTCTACTGAAAAATAATCTCAAACGAGGGCTTCTTCTGTGGCCTCCTTGCAGATTCTTCCACTTCTTTAATTTTTTTCTCGGCACCGTGATCCTAATTTTGGTTGAAAAGATAACTTAGAATAAAATGATAAGAAGAAAGATTATTATCATTATTTTAAAAATTCCGTGGGATTGGTTTCTGCCTACTTCTGCCTCCATATGCAGAGTGGACTGCTTGCCACCAATGGCCGTGGCCGTGGAGATAGTACAATATCCTCAGGTCCCACCACTTTGGTGCTAAGAACTCAAAGGGAATATAAATTATCTAGATGTTGAATCCCAATCTTTTTTTTTTTTTTTTTTTTTACAGCTTTCATACTTATGAAAAGGCTGTGGATTTGTAGCATGTAAGAGAGAAGATGATTTGACTTTGTTGGAGTAATTCAAACATCTGCTCCTTACTTTGAATAGATTCTGATTTATGTGCCTGTACCAACTTGATAATCTACAAAACTGACTAGCAATGTAATATTTTGAAATTCTATTCTCCCCTTGCTTTAGGGAGCTCCAGAACCTAGGAAGTGACTAATGATATTGCACGAGATAGATTAACTTAATTCTTTCATCATCAATTTTTGTTTGTGACTACATGGTAACAGCCATAAAAATAGAGACTAAGTGCTCATTGCTTGGAGCAGTTCTACTTTCCTGCTGTACAGCAGCAAGATGTAGCTAAGTTCCCCAATTTAAAGAACGTCTATATCCTCCATGAGCATCGCGATGGTTCAGCAGTCGAACCTTATGCAGCAGAAGCAAAAAGAAGAAAAGTAGAATGTTCAGATTCTGACTTAGTACGGTGTGGGTGGAGGAACTCCCCAACCAAGCAAATTAAAGCTTTAAACCCAATAGAGCACCTTTAGAAAGAGCTACATGATATTTGAAGAATGAGTTTTGGCATGATCAGTTTTGACAGTAGTAAGTCTTAAAAGAGATATTCTTTACTCTTTCTCGTCACCTGACATCCCTCACACCCTTTCCCCTAGGAAAAGCTTATCATCTATTTTTCCCCATGTTGGCAACTCCAATGACCTGTGTGGAAGACTTGCAGAATTTCTCTCCTACTTTAAATCTCTTTCTCTTAATATTTTCCAAATCCAGTGTTCTGTAATGTCTAAAAAAACCAGTGTTTGTATGTCATTTTTTTTCCTTATCAAAGTACCCATTGTTTCTCTCATTCTTTCTCCCATTTATAACTTTCGCTCATTTTTTGCTTTCTCATTCTGAAGGGTCTCATATGAACTTTCTTCAGTGAGGCTATAATTTAAGTTTGATTTCATAAGCCGATTACTGTGGGGCCAGATGAAGAAGAACCTCCCAAAAGAGCACACTTAATACAGGAAATAAGGTTAATGATTCAGTAGGCGAAACTCTTAGTTCTGACTCACCGTACCACTAATAAAATGCTATGTTCACAATGGAGATTTAGTAAATGTTTGTTGACTGATTACTACACACTGATAAATCCTGAGTATAAAGAAAATGTCATGTAGAAATCATCTATTTCAGTTCTAAAGACGGGGAAATAAAAGCATCAAGAAATCGAATGACATATCTGATACGGTATGTGAAGGACGTCATAGTAGAAAGATTTCTGTTAATAGCTCCATTTAATGTCTGTGTGTTTTCTTCTTGCCTCCATCTCCCATAAATTTTAAAAATTTACATCCTGTCACTATGTGTACTTATCTTTGCAAGCTGCTTAGATGGCTCTTGGAACTGGGCAATAAAAAGGAATAAATACTAAGCAGGTACCAAGACTTAAGATTCAGAAATGTGCCTCTGCCGTGTGACCAAATTGAGAGTGACAGGAATGGGAGGCCAGGTTTCACATCGTTGTTCAGAGATGATGTGGTAATTAATCTGAGACAGTTAGTTCAATCTGTCGAAGACACAGGACTGAATCTGCTATCGTGCAGTACTTTTTTTTTTTTTTTTTTTTGAGACAGAGTCTCACCCTGTTGCCCGGGCTAGAGTGCCGTGGCTTCGGCCTAGCTCACAGCAACCTCAAACTCCTGAGCTCAAGTGATCCTACTGCCTCAGCCTCCCAAGTAGCTGGGACTACAGCCATGTGCCACCATGCCTGGCTAATTTTTTGTATATATATATATATATTTTTTAGTTGTCCAGATAATTTCTTTGTATTTTTAGTAGAGACAGGGTCTCGCTCTAACTCAGGCTGGTCTCGAACTCCTGACCTTGAGCGATCCACCCGCCTCGGCCTCCCAGAGTGCTAGGATTACAGGCATGAGCCACTGTGCCGGCCGTGCAGTACTTTTTAATTATGCTGACAGCCTCAGAGAAGTAGTTCATCTTGAAACATACACTCTGAATTACCTTGTGTGATTTAGCAGTGAATCATAAATTTTTAGGAGTTCAAGAATGTCGTGAGAATGCACATATATATATACACCCACAACATTTTACATACAATTTCAGCAAGTTTATAACCTCCTTGAATCTATTTGTCAATTCTTCATGGCACCATGACTTATAGAATAAGAATCTCTGGTTTAGAGAATCAATGTGTGTTTCTATCCTGGTTTATTCATTTGCCTTTTTTTTTTTTTGGACCAGCTTGTCAAATCTTTAAATCTGTTTAATGAAATCTTAGTGAAAAAAGTATTTCCTTTCAAAATAGAGAGTAAGTTTTGAAAAATTTTGTGTGTCATTCTATAGATTCCATTTTCCTGCTAGAACATATTTTTGTCTCGTCTTGGATGTGATTCCTAAGGTTAGACTTCTATCGAAGAGTCATCGTGATAATTGGAATTCTTCCCAATTCCAGAAATAAGAAGTAGAGGAACCTCTAAGGGCAGAAATGACCTCTACCAGGAGAAAACAAACTAAGGCAGCGGTGCCGAATGGGTCCTTCCATCTGTTTTTGTAAATAAAATGTTACTGGACCATGGCCGCGCCCATTTGTTACTGCCTATGGCTGCTTTCGTGCGACAAAGGCAGAGTTGAGTAGTTGTGACGGAGACTATAGGGCAGCGAAGCCTAAAATATTTATTATCTGGCTCTTTACAGAAAAAGTTTATCTCCCCCTGTGCTACATCACTCTAATTAAAAACTTCTCAACCTCAGCACTATTGAAATTTTGGGCTGGATGATTTTTCTTGTTGGGAGTGTGTGTGTCTTGTGCATTGGATGATATTTAGTGGCAGCATTTCTGGCCTCTTCTACCCATTAGATACCAGAAGACCTCCCCTCCCCCCAGCCTTCCACAGTGGTGACAATCAAAAAGGCTTCCAGATATTCCCAAGTGCCCTGGTTGAGAACCACTATTCTAACTAGATAGATTCTATCTTCTTGGCTAGAGAGGAGAGGAGACCATCCCTACTTCACGCCTTGAGGGCCTCCCATTAGAAAGCCTTCCGCTAGACCGTCTGTCTTTCAAAAAATAAAACACCAGGCCAGGCGCGGTGGCTCACGTCTGTAATCCTAGCACTCTGGGAAGCCGAGGTGGGTGGATCGCTCAAAGTCAGGAGTTCGAGACCAGCCTGAACAAGAGCGAGACTCCGTCTCTACTAAAAAATAGAAAGAAATGATCTGGACCACTAAAAATATATATAGAAAAAATTAGCCGGGCATGGTGGCACATGCGTGTAGTCCCAGCTACTCGGTAGGCTGAGGCAGAAGGATTGCTTGAGCCCAGGAGTTTGAGGTTGCTGTGAGCTAGGCTGATGCCACGGCACTCTAGTCCAGGCAACAGAGTGAGACTCTGTCTCAAAATAAAACACCTTCCACTGCTGTATCAATTCATTTCTCTTCTTTCAGTTTTAAAAAGAGGTAGAATACTGCTGATTTCCGTCACTTGAATAAAAATATCTTCAAAATCTTTGTGCTTGTTAAGAAATTATCTCTTCCCTCATTATTAAGTCCTACCATCCCTTCAAGCCCAAATACATGGAATAATTTTGATTTTCTACTGTAGAAAAAGCAGTTGTGTAAATGCAAGCTATTATCACTATTACAGTTCATCCTCTGACTTAACTTGAGGCCAGTGTGTAGAACTATCTCCATTAAGAAACTTAGTGAATGAGAAAGATTTATAGCATGTGTCCCAATTAGAGGAGCATCACTCTCTGAGAATGTGAAGGCTTCCCATTCTGAACTCTACAATTAGCTGAATCTCTTTCTCTATAGGTATTTCCTTGACAATATAATTGTATGGCGAGTATTTTTCTTCTCACATCCTATCTTCTTGTATTTAATGACAAAGGCTTGCATATACAAAAATCTTGAATGTCTCTTTCATTTTCTTTTAAAACAAAGGAGTAACTTAAAAGAGAAACTAACTTTCCTTATGGAAAAAAATTGTTCTCTTAAACACCTAAAAAGCAAAAATCCAAGTTTATTTTTAGATAGGCTAACAAAATTAATTTTAGCCATCTAAATAACATTGTCAAATCTGTTGGTATGTGTGCTTTTCTGATCTAAGTAGATATTATCTTTTAATATTTATCTTCAGCAGATATGGGTGAATTGATTTTATGAAGAAGTCTTGTGGAAATTAAACAAGAAACATTTAGTTCCTCCACAGAGTCTAATCTAAGGTAGATGACATTTATACAGAGAAAATGAAGCTATTTCATCACTTCAGAGTAACTGACATGATCCATCACTGCAAATATATTGAAATAAAAAACCACACACAGATTCTTGAGAAAATGTAATTTAGAGGTCCAGACTAAATTTATTATTTAGAAGAGTGAGAAGTGAGTTTAAAATAAATTCAATAACTCCTAGACTATAATGGATCTGCAGTTATCCTTCCTGAATTTTACCTGATGAGGTAAATATGACCTAATGTTCTGGAGGCTTGTTCCATACGTGTGACGACTGTGACATTGCCATGGATCCGGGCAAAATATTGTTTCTTTGGCACTGCTTGTGTTGTCCTTACCATTATGCAACCTTAATTTTCATGTTGTTTGAATTAGAAAACCAACGGAGTTTAGTCAAGTTACTGTAAAACAATCCAACGGATCGTTTACCTTTCTATTTAAAATTTTTGTTGGAGGTAGTATGTTCCTTTCTTATTTGGATAAAAGAAAGAACTTTTAAAGTGTCAGGAAAACAAACATTCAACGTTTTCTCCAACACTAATGCCAAAATGATCAAAATTCCTTATGACATACAAGTTGGAAACATGTAATATTTTCTGTTTGTTTGCTTTGTCTTCGATGATACAAGGTGGTCTCTTTTTTTCTTTTGTTTAACAATCAAATTGTCCTTGCCGGAAACTATTATCGTCTCATACTTGGGTTGATACTCACTCTGACCTTTTTACAATGAGTAAAAAAAAATCAATTGAAACCCACAAACCCAGTGTTTTTATTTTGAAGAAAAACAAACTTTCTTTTTTTTCCATCAAAAGGACAAAAAAAAAAAAAAAAGAACCATAGCAAATAAATGTTTTGCGATTCACAATTGCATGCTACTCACCGTTATGGCAGTTATTATCCAATTATATGTGGGTTTTCCTGTATCATCTTGTCTGTGTATTTTACGGGTGTCATTTTGTTTATTTTTCCTTTGATTATTTTAGAATTAGTACAACATGTAGTATGTCTGAGTGCATCAGTTAATTTCAGGCCCAATCTTGTAAATCTCCACACCCATTTTGCATAAAAGCTTCCACAGATCAGATGAAATTGTGTGTTGATGACATGTTGAATATGGTTGCCTGAAGAAAGTTCTAATATTCTTCTTTCCCTGTTTTCTCCCCGTTGCTTCGTTGATATTCACTCATTCATGTAATCAAAAAATATTTGGATCCTTATATTGTGCCAGAGGTAGTACTTTCACATTATTTCATTCTTAAGTAGATTCCGTGATGTCAGCATATTAATTCCCATTTTACAGACTAGGAAGCTGAGGCTCTAGGGAGGTAGATTGATCCAAGACTGTGTAGCTGGTAAGTATGGCTCTATGATCTAATAATTTCCTGCAAATTATATTTGTATATTGATTTAGGAAGTTGTATTTGTACCTACGTGTGCTGTAAATAAAATAGTTTAATAAATCAATTATAGTGTTAACTAACTGAATCTTTGTGGGGGAAAAACCACAGAGTATGCTCTCAGAGTAAGAGCATAAATTTCTCAATTTTTAGGCTGTACATTTAAGACAACAATTGCCTGCAAAATGAAATATTTAGTCAATCAAAAAAAAATTTTTTTTTGTATGTGTCATTGTTGTGGCTTCTGAGAGTTTGTTTTGGCCTTACAAAGTCCACAGCCTTAGGCTAACCTAGTATGAGGTTCTGATTCCTTCTCAGGTCCTTTCTCTATGTAATAGATGAAGAGATTAGTGATGTGTGTGGCATTTTACTTTATTTTGAATAAGCTGCATTGCATTTCTTTAAATTTTTCATTTAATTTTTATTTTTTATTGGGGTTAAATGTATATAACATTAAATCCATCAATTTAACCATTTTTAAGTGTGCAGTTCGACAGCATTAAGTACGGTCACACTGTTGTGCAACCTCCACCACTATCCAGTTCCAGAACTTCTTCATCATTTCCAACGGAAACTCTGTACCCACTAAACAATAGCTCCACACTACCCTTTACCCCAAACCTAAAAACCTGTATTCTCCTTTTTATCTCTATGAATGTGACTATTCTGGGTACCTCATGTAAGTGGAATCATGTAATAGTTGTCTTTTGTGTCTGGCGATTTCACTTCACATAATGCTTTCAAGGTTCATCCATGCTGTAGCATGTGTCAGAATTCCATTCCTTCCTTTTTAAGACTGAATAATATTCCATTGTATGTAGATACCACATTTTGCTTATTCATTAAACTACTGGTGGACATTCGGGTTGTTTCTATCTTTTGGCTATAGCGAATAATGCTGCTGTGAACACTGGTGTACAAGTACCTGTTTGAGTCCCTGCTTCCAGTTTTTTGGGGTATATGTCTAGAGGTGGAATTGCTGGATCATATGGAAATTCTATGTTTAAGTTTCGGAGGAACCGCCAAACTTTTCCACAGTGGCTACACCATTTTGCATTCTCACGAACAAAGGACAAAAGTTCCAGTTTCTCCATGTCTTTGCCAAAAGTTAATTCCTGTTTTTTTTTTTTTAAAGCCATCCTAATGAGTGTGTCTTTAAATTTTTAACAAAATATCTTCCATGAATTAGAATTAAAACCTGCCCATATGTGTCTAGACCCATTTATTTTGAATAGTGTAATCTCCCAATTTGAGTCTTTTGTTTCTGAATGTAGTGCTAAGGGCTTATCACTGGTAGACTTTTCCAGGTGGCTACCCACTTTGAAACACCAAGCCTATCCAGTTGTACTCCTTATAGTCAAAAACAACCCTCAGCACCCCCCAAATTAATTTATATAGTTTATGACAATTTAATTTTCATCTGGGCCTGGATATCAGGTATAAACTGTGCACACTATTAGAACACATTCTGGGAAACAAAATTAGCAATAACACTTGCAGCATAAAATTCTGGGGTGAATCAGAGACCTACAGACTGCTGATTTTTTTTCAGGTGAGTCACATTTTCCTTTCCTTCCGCTTAAAATACAAACCCGATATGGAAGATCCTAAAAACAGTTAGCAATCGCCATCATCATTACGCACAAACGCCAGGCAGAGAATGCCGTCCATCTTCACCCTGCTGGCTGGGGCGGGCATTAATCAGAGAAATGCCGAGATGTCACGAGGAAGGTGCCACTCTGCCCCACTCCCCGTCCTTTCCCGCTCATGTACTTTGCAAATGGGGAAAAGACAACAAGGCTTTTGGTAGAATGGCCAAAGAAAACCAAACCTAATGATAATTTTTTTCTCATTACACCTGGGATTTAGGAAATTGTGCTAAGAAAAACATTCTGAGGCCTAACTACAACAATCGTATTTCATCTTCCTGTGTGGTTTGAGAAAATGGAGTTTTTAGCAAAAATAAATAAATCAATAAATAAATAAACAAGAAATAAAGAAGTATGTTTTTCAGTAAGTTATCTGAAAATTATCTGTAAAATTATATTGGCACCTATGCCAATAGTATTTGTGGGAGTCAGAAACTTCTTAATTTAAGCCTAAAGTTTAGGGAGGGAGGGAAACTATTTTTCATGCTACAGTGTTAGGCAGAGGGCAGTATTTGGGGCAGGTCTGGGATTGGGGAGTGATTCCTAAACACTGAGCAGAAGGGAAAGGAAAGGAGCTCTTTGTGGGGTCGAGGTTGATAGATTGAGCGAAATTTTTTTTTCTTCGTCAACTTCTTCAGACACATTCCTGGTACCCAAAGTTGCTCTCCTAGTCTGGTGTATGTGCCACCCTCTTTGTTCCTCTGTCACACCTGTACCTTCTCTATCATGACAGTTAGCCTACTGCCCTCTAGATGAGGGTCCTGGCAGGGCAAAGAGTAGTGTTCTCTCTTCTACCACACCACTTCTCAGCCACCACTGCTCAGGGGCAAAAGTGACTGATTTTGAGGTGGGTGGATGCGTTAAATACATCTAGGAATAGATTGGCCATTATACCCCTGAGATATCAGAGGTATCTGTGACTGGCCGTGGGCATTTTAGCACAGACATTGAACCCAAAGTGCTTACTGATTTCCTTTGGTTGGTGCGGAATATTTAAAAAGCACAAATTAAAAAGGATGGAGACAGATGGACATTTAGAGAGGCATGTGTGAGAATGCATGTTTTTCAAATTGCAATTTAGGGATTTACTTTGGTAATATTGTCTCTAGGTAGATGGAAGGTCTCATTCTTGAGACTCTTTTAAAACTTGCAGACATTTAGATTTTTATAGGTGTGTGTTTTATATTTGTATTATCATTCTTCACTCCTAGCACACCCGATTTCTTCCTCCCAGCAGGGTTGGGACTGGGTTGAGTTCCCATTTTCAGTCTTTAGGAGGAGTTCTCTGTCCCTCTGACACCGCAGCCCCTCTCCCCCCACCAAACTCACGAAGTTCCGGGGCCAGTCTGTTTCCTGGAGAGGTGTGTGGTGGGGATGAAGGTGATCCAGCGTTGGTGTGTTTTCTCTAGTGGAGGAAGGACAGAATTCCAGAATTGTAGTTATCGCTATTGCTTGTTAGCTTTGTCTCCATTTCTTCATTTATATTTTCTCTTGCAGAAATTTTACTCTGGAATTCTTTGCAATTCTGTTCTGTATCTCCATCAGGGGTGTTAGACATGATGCATTTTATTTCCCGTGTCCTTTTATCTGTGTGAATTTCCCAACTGACCCTGCACCATGGTGACCCAGGAGGCAGCCTCAGCAGAAGAATGCTGAGTTGGGAACAGCAGGTGTCAAATAACAACCTCTCAGTCAAATTGTCACCTTCCAGATGAGGTTATACTAAGGAGAATTTAAATCCCTAGTGAAAAGTGTCTTTAGAGAAAGAATATCATGAATATTATGCTGTTTGAATGCATAGTGGTTTAGGTATATCCATGTCGACATCTATATACAGTCAATGACTCCAGACGTATTTCATCTAAATTATGAAAGGCACAGCTAATCTGGTGTGACCCATTTCTGTGGTACTCACCATGTGACCATCTGCTAGGCCCAGACTGCTGTACGAGAAGACTCTGATGATATTAATAATGGCAGATGTTTATTGAATGGTCACCATAAATACACTATGTTAAAAGATTTACATGTCTATGTTATTTGGTTCTTCCAATATTTTATGTGGTAGATATTCATTATCTTTATTTTACAGATGAGGAAATTGAAACTTATTGAGGTTAAATCACTTGTCAAGCAACTAGTAAGAAGCAGAGCTGGGCATCGAGCTTTGAATCCAGAGCATGTCTTTGCATGGTACTGTATCCCAAGGCACAACTCTGTTGTGAGCCCCCGGCCCTCTTTATCCCACTTGCATCCATGCTGTGTTTACTTTAATCTATAAACTGAGCTAAAAACAGATCTTGTTTGTATCAGACATCTCTAGAAACTCTCCTGCCCATGAAACCCCCCTGGTTGCAAGTGGCAGACTCTCATCTGAAAGGAAGAAGGTTAAATGTTTGCCACCTCAAGATGCATGTGTATAAACTTCTAAAATAAGTTCATTACATGAAAGGCTCTCTGTAAATCCATGGTCTTTTTTCTTCAATTTTCAATATTTAAAGTTTATTAAAGTTTTTATAAAAGACTTAGCCATGTATTTTCTTAAATGGATAATGTGTTTTTAATCTGATAAAAAGTTAACCAAACAACTTCACAATACTTTGTCTGGAGGAAATAATCACAGTTTAAACAGTGACCTATTTTTTCAGCAAAGAGTGGATATAAACTGAGTTGCAATTTTAACTATTTTCATTAGAATGGAATCATATTAATTTGTAAATTCATTTTGGCTTAACAGTATATTTGTCAAATCAGGAAAAAAGAGAAGGAAAAAAACTGGCAGGAAGACCAAAAATAAATCTCACTGATTATCTGTCTCCAACTCCATCTCTTTCTCTATGTCTATAAGTAGGATAATGACCATCACTGTGCTGTTGCTGCCCCAACACTCAATCCCATCACTTTTAAGAGAAGGGAATATTTCCCTTTGGTTTTCTTTTTGGCAGTTATGACATTGCTAAGATAGGGAAGGCTTGAGTAGGCTCTTGAGAACAAAGTTACTAACTGCAGAAAGGTGCACGTTGGCCACAGCCGTGCTCTGTAGGGATTCCACTGGACTTTGTTTGTAGGAAAAGACCTAATGAGGTGGTCATCAGATCGCTGGGTGGATGACCAAAGCCACGTCATATCTTCTCACGGGACATTTGAAAGGGGAATTACTATTTCAAACCCCTCTGCTCTCCATTCAAATTTTGGATCTATTAGAATTAAATTGATCATAATATTTTCTCCTGGTCCATTTTAAAAATTCTTGTTTCATCTATCATAATATTCCTCTTCCGTTTTTCACAGTGCTTCTTCACCCTCTCTTTTTTTCAGGATCGATCTCTAAGGTTGTTGATTTTTTTTCCCCCCAAAGAATCAGGTTTGGATGTATTAATCCTTTCTATTAATTTTTACTATTTTTAATTTATTATTTATTACTTATTAACTTTTAATTATTTCCTTTTTTATTATTCCTTAATTTATTATTTATTTATTAAAAATTTATTTCCTTAATTTTATTTTTTTGGGTTTTTTTTTTTTTTGCTATTTTTACTATTTCTTGTATTTGATACTTTGCCCTTTAATTTTTAGTTCTTCTTTTCTATTATAAGCACTTAAAGTCATAGATTTTCCTCTAGTACTAGTTGTGTTTGACGAGTTTTCAAATTAAGTATTTCTTAACCATTCAGTTTTAAGTGCTTTCTAATTTATTTATGTATTTTATTTTTAATTGACAAATAAAAAATTTTCATATTCTAAGGCAGCTGAGTAATCCCTCACAATGTTTTGGTAACTACAAAATACCTTCATTTCCATTGTCTCATATATCCAAGCCAAAGAACTGGATTGACATTGTCATCTTCACATTGTAGAAAATAAATCCAAAGAGCAGAAGGATGAAATGAATTGTTCCAGGGCATATTACTAATGATGAAATTTTTCTTTCAATAAAATATTTGGTATTTGAACAACTCTAATGCACTGCTCCTTGCGGGTATGGAGTGGGTTTTCTAAAATCATGTCTCTTCTTTGAGGCTTAGGTATTACCAAAGATGGCAAGAAATAGAGACAGCTAATTGTCCCCCTAGCTGTTCTCTCATTCATCCTTTAGTAAGACAGTCTCCTAGGATTCAGCTGCCCATCCTCCCTTGTGGGTAGGCGTGGCCCTGTGGCTTATTTTGGGTCAATGGGGTGTAATAGGAATGAAGTATGTGATTTTTAAGTTGTATCTTTAACATAAGGATATGGCCTTGACTTTTTATTTTCTTTTTCTCACTGATTGAAATATAGATGTAATATTGCATTAGTCTGGATTCTACAGAAAAACAGAACCAATAGGATACTGTGAGTGTGTGTGTGTGTGTGTGCACATGCATACATAAACACAAAGAGATTTATAATAAGGAATTGGCTCGTGTGTTTATGACAGCTGAGAAGTCCCAAGATCTGAAGTCAGCAAGTTGGAGACCCAGGAGAGCAAATGATATAAGTACAGCTTGAGTCTGAAGGTCTGAGAACCAGGAGAATCAATGGTGTAAGTTCTAGTCTGAGTCCAAGTCCAAAGGCAGAAGAAGACCAATAACCTAGTTCAAAGATAATCGGGAAGAAATGGAGATGAGTAGTTCCTTATTATTTGTTGGAGGTTCAGCCTTCTTGTTCTAGTTAGGCCTTCAACTGACTGGTTGAAGGCCACCCACGTTAAAGAGGGCAACATGATTTACTCATTCTACTGATTCAAATGTTAACCTCATCCAAAAACATCCTCACATGCCTAGATACACCCAGAATAATGTTGGACCCAGAATAATGTTGGGCCCAGAATAATCTGGGACCCTTGTGGCCCAGTCAAGTTGACACACAAAATTAACCATTGCAAATCCACTCCTCGTCAACTTAGCTCCCATATACATCTCCTAAAGCCGTACTTAATCTCTGAATAAAGACAATAACAAGATCATAATTCTGCCTAACATGGTACAACTATGCTGCATATAACTGAAAACACACTCACTCCTTCCCCAGAAAAGGAGGTGAAGTCCTTAAGGGATGTTTACTCTTTTCCTTGGTATCCCATGACTTAAATACCATGATGTAAAATTTAACTACATTTAAATACTATGACAAAAAGTCAATACTTCTTATGTTATATAAAGGAATAAAAAAGGGAAAAAAACAAGAATATTTGCTACACACACACACACACACATTTATAACAAAATAAAGGAAAATACTCATGATAATAACAGCCTTCATTTTTGTAACTGGTCACGTAGACATAGCTGGTATTTATATTATAACTACCTTCTTCCACTGCCCATTCTTTTTTTCTTTTTTTTCTTTTAATATTTAAAAAAAAGCATGTCATCCTTGCACAGGGGCCATGCTAATCTTCTCTGTAGTGTTCCAATATTAGTATATGTGCTGAGCTGAAGATGCATGAGTGGAACACGTGTATCTTCCCATTTTTTGACCATTCAGAGAGATCTAGCCACATACCTCTTCCCCAAATTTCTTTGTCACCAATGTTCCAATCATGCTACTTCCAAGTCCCTAACCATTCAGCCAAACCATTGGCCAAAGCCCATAAATTGATACATAATCAAACATCCGGCCATTTCTCCTTCTAAGTAAAACGAGCAACCAGGTGCATTGCTTGAAGTTCCACCCACTGAGAGGATTTCCTTTCACCCACTGCCTTTCAGAATGTCCCAGGAAAAGGCTGTAGTGCTGAACTGTGCTCTTTTGGGTGGTGCCTGCATATTGTACAGAACCATCTGAAAACCAGGCTTGAGTCAGCAATTGTAGTGAATTCCCCATGAGGCCGCAGGTGAGTCTGGGAGAAAGAAAGCAATGAGGCAGGAGTGGGGACGGCAGGCATTTGGGCTACTTCTTCATGCAACTTACTTGTGCCTCAGACCCACTCGGGAATATATCACTTCTAGATAGTCTTAAAGGCCATCCACACAGGCCTCTTTCCCCTCAAATCTTCTCCTTTTTTATCCACATCTTCAACCCTGATATTGCCACATATATAGTAACAAAGAAACAAACAAAAAAACACTACACTATTCCCAAAAGAACTTAATCTTTTTCCTTTACTTTAAAGTCTTCCAAACAAAGCCAATGTATTCAAGGACCAAAAAGCAAAATATAATTGTGATACTGGTTAAAAGGCTGTAACAAGAATTTAAATAAGAATGTTTTGCCAAATGTATGACAGAATGTGATGTAGGGGCATACACATGAAATTCCATCTGTAATTCCCAGACCTTTGCTTCTTGCATTGGTGAAAAGGCAGCTACAACGGCATCATGTTGTGGTCCTTGAGCCAACCCAGGCTCTCCCTTGAGGATGAAATATTTGTCATGGGCAATCTTATCTAACAGTGATGAGATTTACATGTGTGTTTATTTTTTTATTAGCCATGTACTGATCTGACTTGTTTGAGTTTTTTTGGTGCTTACAACCATGAGAAGATCACCGATTCACGACAGCAGAATTTTGGGTGATTCATTGGATTCATTAATCAAAATGATTAGTTTAGCAATGATTTACATTAAAGAATCAGTAAATAGCTTACCTTCTTTTATTTAAAGGGGCCTGAATTACTTGGTATCAAGTCACTGAAATATTCATACTTACTGAGGTATAAATTACATAAAGTAGAATGGATACGCCTTGGGTGTTTCAGTACCATGAGTTTTGCCAATTGTATAAATCCATGTAAAATTCACCCAAAACAACATTTGCGTCACCATGGAAAGACCCCTCACTCCCCTTTCCAGCCACCTCCTCTCTCCACCAAGGCAGCAACTTCCTGATTTCTATCACTATAGCTTCTTTTTGCCCATTCTTGGACTTCATATAAATGGAATCATTCATTATTCTTTTGTGTCTGGCCATAGATATTTAAACAGGTATTCTCTGTTTTATAGAAATTTCTCATTTTTCATATTTGACATCATGAAAATCATTTAAAAAACAACTGCAAACCACTTTGCTTTTGAGATTGTGTTGTTTCCAGCAGTATATAGATACATTTTGAAATATGAAGAAAAAGGCATGGTTTTTATTGGTAAATCACATTAGGTTGCATTTGGCCACCCCAAATCAGAAGATATTTTGGCCTTTTCTGTTTCCACTGAATGAGTATAACACATAGTTGAGGTGGTTAACTTATAAACTTCAGAGCTGGAAGGGCTTTCAGGAATCACCCAAAAAATCAACAAATATTCATTGATATTTCCCTCTCAACCAGCCATAAAGAGAGGACCTTGACCTTGAGGATGGAATAGGGAACCAGAAAGACAAGGTCTCTGCCTTCGTGGAATTTATATCATAGCAGGAGAGATAGAACATAAGCAAAAATGGCACTACCGTGTGATGAGTGCTATGGTGGGAGCTGCAATGGGAGCTTTGTCAGAGGGTCAAGAAAGTTACCCTTGAGGATTGATGGTTAGCCTAGGACTGGACATAGAAGCAGGAGTAAGCTAGGTAAAGAGACAGAGAATGGGAAAAGAGAGAAGAGGAGAAAGGGAGGGTTGGTCCAGAGAGACCGGCATGGGCAATGGCAGGAAGGTGACAGCATGGTATGAGGATCCTATGAGAAACGGACAGCAGCTCGGTTCAAGGAGGAAAATGGCAAAAGTACCTGGAGCCTCAGAGCCAGATTAAGGAGTTTTTGATTCATTCTAAATCAAAGGAGGCACTGAAGGGTTTTAAATGGGTTATTACATGATCAGATTTGCAAAAATCCTTCTGTGTATATCATGGAGGTTGGGCTGGAAGGAAGCAAGACTGGAGATACAGAGACATGTTAGTGGCCATTGCTTAAACCAGGGAGGTAAGGCGTGTGAGAAGGGAATTAAATTAAGGGATATTTCTGAGGGAATCACATCAGGCTTTGGCGAATGGGTAAGAGTGGCGAAGAGGAAAAATAACTGAAAGATTTCTCCCAGGAGCTCAAGAGAGAAAGAACTGGACTAGAGATATAAATTTAGTCATCATCAGCAAAGAAATAGTTATTGAAACATGGCAGTGGGTGAAATTGCCTACAAAGAGGTGCGTCACTCTTGGAGATAATTAGTATATTGTTTCCTAAAGTGGGCTCCATGGTGGCCTAGTTCTATGAAATGCTTGGAATAAAATTACTTTGTGGCCAATTAAGTTTAGGAAAAGCATCAAATAGGACCCTTCTCTTGAAAATGTTCAGGGCACACTGTTGGATTGAAGACCAGGAAGTCCAGCAGTATCAGAACATATTTCACTTTTCATGATGCTGTGTTTCTCAGACACGCCGACTGCCACACTGTGGGAAAAAGAAACCAAATCTTACCAACCTTCTGCCATGTGGTTTCACCTTGTGGATGACCCACACCCAGGTAACTTGGTCTGGGGAACTGGAGTTCTGCTTCACTTCCCAACAGTAGTAAGATGCAATAAGTTTTTGTGCATAGAGCTGCGATACATTCAAGTGTTTTTGTTTGCCGGATGCTTAACATCATATTTAAAGCAAATTCTAGGTTCAGTGCCCTACTCATTTTACATTTGTTTTATTTTCTTAACTCAGTTTAAAATTTGATGGTGCAATCCTAACATAACTATAATTTTGCTTTATTATAGTATTATATATAGTGGAGGACACTAAATCATTTAATGATGCATAAAATAGAGTTAATGTCCTTCTTTCTCTTCCTCTTATTCAGTATATTTATAGCATTGAAAAGGCTATATAGCAGCAGGGTGGTTGCTAAATCTTTCAATTAGAACAATGATCCCAGGCTGTGAAGATATTCAATGCCTATTCAATTAAACAGGATTATTTGATAGTTTAACACAGCAAAAGGCATCCAGGTATGGCATTTTTAAGAAAACAAAAGTGGACTACTCTTATGCACTCCTCTGATTCAGCTAGTGCCTCCATGCTGTGGACATTCACTGTCATCAGGGTCTCTCAGCTGAGCACTGGGACCATATTTCAAAACCTCTTACTGGAGCACTCTACCCAGATGTCTGCAGGCACCCGAACCTGACTTATCCAAAGTAGAGCTTGTTATCCCTCCTAAAAGGGGATATGGGGAAGCTCCAATCATTTCTATCAAACCTACTTCTCTTGCTTTATGACACTCATTGATTTATTTATTCAGCAAATATTTGTTGAACGTCTTCCAAGATCCAGGCATTGTTTTACATCCTAGGAGAGCAACGAATGAGCAAGACAAGGATCTTTTCTCCAAGGAAGTCATATTCAGATGTTATTTTTCTCAGTCCAGAAATTCAGTCTAGTATCATGTCAGCTGGCTGCTTCTCTCTCTCTCTCTTTCTCCCATTCACTTAGTCAGAATTGCTTTTGCACCTCTCGACCCCACCCCACTCCTCTGATGATTGAGTGTCCTGGGTCAGATAATCATCTCTAACGTGGGTTGTTGCAATACTCTATCTGGCTTCTCTGCCTTTGCTTCTCTCCTCCTTTCGGCCTTTCTCCTGCCTCCTCCCTTCTGCTAGCATTACCTTTCTAAGACACAGATCTGACCAAGTACCTCTTTAAAATCTTTAATGACTGTTGTTTACAAGAGGCACCTGATTGTTGAATAAATTTGAAGTCTTAATCCAATTTCATGTGCTTTCTTAATCTCATCTGCCGCTTCTTTCTACCTTACAGAACTTCTCCCAGACACACCGTGGGTTTGTCATTCTCTGTCCCTGTGCTATATACTCCCATGCTCCATATCCTGGCTTAGAACCCCTTTCATCACCTTTATTGCCTCTGGCAAAAAGGTAAACTGAGGCACAATTTTAAAGAGTTTATTTGAAGAAGCAATGATTCATGGAGTGGTTCAGGGGCTCCGCAGCGGGAACACAAAGTGTGGAGCGGGGACGGTTATAGAACGAACACAGAAGTAAAGCAAAGCAAATATTTGTTTAGTTATAATTATGCAGTTGCCTTTTTGGCTTATTTTGCTGGAAAGTCCCTAGTTACATATATGATTGTAAATTTGTTGGCTACTTCTGATTGGTTGAGCTTAAGTTGTGTTTTTCTTTACAAAAAATAGTTCGTTAGTTTCACTGATGTTTGCAAATCAAGCAAGGTTTAGGTCACTTATGAGGCCTAATTGATTTTGTCTGCTCAGAGATTCTTCAGGCTTGGGCTCCATTTTAATTCACTTTAACACTTCATTGTCATTAAATGTACTTATTAAATTCAGACTTCTTCAGGTAGAAGGAACAACTTTTCCTGCTGTTACTATGCCTCTATTATAGCACTAATCATATGTTAAGAAAGCTAAGTCCTTCTGTCCCGCTCTAGATTGTGAGCTTCTAAAGCAAGGGTTGGCAAACTTTTTCTGTAGAGAGTTTTGCAGGCCAAATGGTTTCTGCGTGAGCCTCTCAACTCAGCCATGGTAGTATGAAAGCAACCACAGACACAACGAAATGGAATGAGCATAGCTGGCTGTGTTTCCTCAAAATTTATGCACAAAGAAATTTGAATTTCATATAATTTTCACATGTCACAAAATATTTTTCTTATTTTGGCTTTACCCCCAACCATTTAAAATGTAAAAACTATTCTTAGCTCATGGACCATCCAAACACAGGCTTGGCCCATGTTCTGTAGTTAGCTCACCCTGTTCTAAATGGTAGGGCAACTTCATATTTATATTTATGTAACAACATACCTGACGTTGAATGAATCTTTATCGAAATGAATGACATGGATACAAATGCTTATCATTTTATGTTATCTTCCATCCCAAACTGCAGTGGTGCGATACAGTAAATTGTTTTTTAATCGACTGAAGATTAACTCGAATACCATTTTTTAATTTCGACCTCTGTTAAAAAAAATCTTTGTGAAGTATGTTATTTTAATTTTCTGCCCTAGTAAGTACAGTTTAGTGAACACATTTAATGATTATCTTGCAGTGCCCCCAGGTCATGATTAAAGATAAGAATTCTCACTGTGTAGTCAAGTAAATGTAGATATGGAAGGTATAGCTAATTGAACCCCAATGTGTATATACTAGGGTTTACTCTAGAAATTGCCTTTTGGATGCACAGATTAAATCTCTCATATATACGTGTTTTCCAGGGAACTCCTCTTTTCTCTGTAAAATGGGGCATTGGAACACAAAACAAAAGAAAACAAAACTAATTAATAAAAGCTTCTTATTAGTTGGGTTCCAGTTCTACTGCTCCCTGTATCGGGAACTCTGAACATTGGTGTTGTTGAGTACTTCAGTCTTTTTCCTACCCCTTTGCACAAAGGAATCAAAGGTGTAATGCTGATCAAAAAGAAAACATTGAAAATAAGTAAGTTTGTAACATTGACCTAAGGGGAAAAATCACAGGTGTCTATAGCATGAATGCCTGGTTTTAAGGAGTTGAAGTTTTCCTTTAATTAGAGTGTCAAAGTGGACACTCAGAAGAGTATAATGCTAGAAATATCTAGGAGTTCTTACACATAGCAAAAGCACAGAGACTTGTGGTTTTGTCTACCCAAAGTTCATCTGAGAGCTTGCCTCTCTCTTCTCACAGTAGTAAATTCCCTACCTTGTTTTTTAGCATGGTGCAATGGAAAAAGCACTCCTCTGGATCATAAGAACTTGGGTCTCCATGTTTGTTCTATAAATTCATAAATATATGCTGATAGTAACACTTATTCCATAAAACTGCAATAAGATTTAATACTGCAAACTTTGGATAAGGCCTCTGTATGTGGAGTGCTTAGTAGGCATGTGCACCCTCTATCTGATGACTTAGCCGTCTAATCACAGAACAATAAACATAGTACTGATTTATATTTTTCATCACTTTATTATCTACTAAAAAAGGACCTCTGGGAATTTATAGCTAAGGAAATAAAAAAAGAAAGAAAAGACCTCAAGAGATGGTCTTGTTCAGCCACTGCATTGCATTAGAAGAAGCATCATTTCTATTTTTACAAATACAGCCGCAAGAGTTAAAAAAAAGATTAACTTGTTCAAGGTCAACCATGGACAAGGACAACCTTGTCCTTCTGTTATAGCTTTCAATAGGCAAATGTCTTTCTTGAGAGAGTTGTCATTAATGGGAGAGATGGATTTGGCCCATGAATCCTGAAAAAATAGAGTGAAAGGAAGTTCCAGACAAGGCTGGCCTTGGCTCTGTGGCAGCTCTTTTCCATTCAAGACACCAAGATGGTCATCTAGCTAGTATGCTTTGAGAGGCCTCAGGGAAGACCCTTGGGAAAAAAAACAATCTCTCTTTTATCGTAAGTGCACTGTCTTTGGAATTTCATAAGAATTCAATCTTTTAGGTTAAACGGTGCCCTTAATTTTTTTTCTTCTTTTCTCTATTCATTCAAGAATCATTTATTGAGCATCAATGATGTACCAAAGTAGTACTAGGTACTGGAATAAGAGGAAACAAAATTGTCTCAGCTTTTAAGATGTTCGCTGAAGTCTACTGAAGGAGACAGAAAATGAATAATGACAATAATAGCCAACATTTACCATGTACCAGACACTGCAAAACAATTTACAAGTATTGTCTGCCCTCCTTCTCATAACAAACTTATAAATTAGAAGCTAAGCCAAACCATCTTTTCCATTTAGAAATGAAATCCCAAAGGGGTAGACAATATTTTAAGGGAACTGGCCCAAATCAGACCATGAGGGTAAAGATGGAGATTAAAGGATAAAGAATCAATTAAGAGGGTTTCCTCCTACTTTACTGGCTGCTGTTTCTTAATATGGTTTGTAGTTTCTTCTCACCAAATTTCTGATGCTGGAATGTCCTACAGCTCAGTTCTTATTCTTCTCTTCTCTGTCCTTACTTTCTCCTTTGGTGAACTCATTTAATCTTACAGTTATAAAAATGTGCATTTGTTGACAATTACTAAATTTGTATGTTTTCTCTAGCTGCACCTCTCTCAAAAATCCCAAACTTATGTATCCAATTGACTACCTGAAACCTTGATTTAGATTTCTTACAGACCCTCAAACTTAACATGTTTCTCCTCTCTCTGTGGATAGCTCTGTCATTCGAGTTGCTCAGAACAACAACAACAAAAAACCTTAAAGTCATTCTTGACTCCTCTTATTCTCCTATTTCCCATATTTTAATGTCATGAAATCTCACTGGAAGTTAACACCACCAGTTAGTAAGACACATCTATATCACGTGTGTTCCGATATGATGCGTTGAGAAGAACACACATCATTTTTGTAATATTCTTGTCCAAAATGCAATCCAGTTATGAGAAAACATCAGAAAAACCCAAATTGTGGGACATTCTACAAAGTAACTGACCATTACTCATCAAAAGTGTCTAAGTCATAAAACACAAGGAAATAGTGTCTGTCACAGATTGGCAGAAACTAGAGAGAGAGATAACCACTAAATGCAGTGTGGGATCCTGGAATGAATACTGGAACAGAAAAGGGACATTGGTGAAAAACCGGAGAAATTGAATAAAGTCTGTTATTTGTTAATGGGATTGTATCAGTGTTAATTTCCTGAACTTGAGCATCACATAGTAGTTACAAAGGTTAACATGGAGGGAAGCTCAATAAAGAATATATGGGAACTCTCTATATTTTTTGCAACATTTCTGTAAGTCTAAAATTATTTCAAAACAAAAAGAAAAAACAAAACAAAAAGGAAAAGGAAATCTTGTTGGACTTTCCTTGAAAATTTATGTAGAATCTGGCCACTTCTTATAACCTCTGCTGAAATCACTTTGACTTATGATATCATGACCTTTCACGTGGATTATTGTATTATCATAACCTCCTAATCGCTCTTCTTGCTTCTATTCTTGCTCCCCTAAAGTTAGTTTTCAAGACAGTAGCCAGAATAATTCTTTTATGAGTCAAATACAAGCTCCTATCACCCTCCCCACCCCCACCATTAGATTTAGGGTAAAGGTCAAAGTTCCTACATGATGCGCAGGACCTGACGCTGTCTGGACCATGGTTCCCCCTCTGATCTCATCTGTGCTACTCTCACACTCCTTTGATTGCTTCCGCCACAGCCACGTTGGCCTCCTCGCTCTTTCCTAAATATATCAGGAGCATTTCCACTGTAGAACCTGTGCACTAGCTGTTCCCTCTGCCAGGAGCACTCTTCTCTCTGATACTATCTTGGCGGAAGCCCTCAGGCTCAAGTATCATATTGCTATGAAGCTTATCTGTCTCCTTTGTTTAAAATTTCACCCCCCACTACCCACTGCTTATCCTTACTGGCATTCCCAATCCTCTTAGTTCTGAGCTACTTCAGAAATTTTTACCATTGCACTTCTCATTTCCTAAGAGACTGTTTACATTACTTGTTTATCTTCATCATCATCATCATCACCACCACCATCATTATGAATGGTCTTCTAAAACTCAAATGTAAACTCCAGGATGGCAGATATCTTTTCCCATTTTTCTGGCCTATATATGCCAAGTGCCTAGACAAGTTTCTGGTACAGAGTAGGCACTCCGGAAATACTTGATGAATTGAATAAAAGGTGGATTAGAGAGGAATTGAAACTTACTTTTGTAGTGGAAGAACAGAGTGTAGTGCAACTCTATGGCTGTTGACTTGGATGACAGGGAGGAAGATTACACCACTAGTCAAATAGACCAGGTTTACAAGGAAAGATATCTGTTGGATATTCCTGGGAAGATGTCCAATAAACTGTTTAACATGTAGCTCTGCAACTTAGTGTAAAGATCTGGGGTAGAATGAGAAATTTGGGAGTCTTCTCTTGTAACTGCAGGCATGAGAAGAATGAAAAAAGGAAGGTTTCTTGCAGTTAAGATATCTGTACCCTTAACAGGACGGAGCCTGGGTGGCCGGAAACTCTGGAAGGCTAGGAGTGGGAGGGGTTGGAGAACAGATCAGAAACGAAGGTGACTGGGTGCCAAAGACACATTTTACCTACTTCGCAATTTAGCACAAGGCTAACCTGTTCATGGTTGAGGGAGGGGTAGGATTAGAGAGGGCCGATGAACAATTCCTTGTCATTTAAAATAAAGCAGGACCAAAGGATGGGAGGGCACAAATTCTAATGCCCTGCCCAAAACAAATCAAATCAGTCCCAGTAGAAGAGCAGCTGGGGCAGGATTGGAAACAGTACTGACGTGTGGAGGGAGGATTATGGTCCAGGTCTTAATTTTTTAAACTTTGACAGTTGCAAGAACACTCAGTGGTGTTTCTCTTAGCCTTTTAAACTATCACCTCGTCCCTTCTTCAGAGCATAATTTTGTCATTAAAGCTTTCACTTGGCACAAATCCGATTCATCAGGGAAGCTAGAACTCTGCTGTGTGCATGCTTCAAGGCAAAGTTAAAGTCTACTTTGGCAAGCATTACAAGGAAAGAGAGAAAAGAAAATAAGAGCCATAAATCATCTGGAGGCCAGAATACAGGATTAAAGATACTCGATCCATTCTCGAAAGGACTTCGGCCAGCGAGTGTTTACCTAATGATCCTTTATTCTCTTTAGCCTTTAGCCCCTCCCACTTCATTTCAACTGGAGAAGTGACATCTTCCATCAGAGGCTGCCCTGCTGTGGGGGAGAGACATGACACCATGCAGGCCGGTGGAAGGCTTGCCCCTGGGGGTCCTTGTTCTTAGGCATCCACTTTGAGACGTTCCCATTTGTGTTTATGTGATAGTACATCTTCAGAAATAATAAACACTTGTAACTCAAGCCCTGTTGGTCCGTGGCAAACAGAGGAGAATGGCGGGATTCCCATCTTGTAACTAATCTGCTCCTCTTCACATGACTAATTTAGTCCTACATTCACGAAGTCTTGGTGAGAGTCAGATTTTAAAAGAAGTGAAATTGGACAATTTGTGAAAACTTAAGCTTTCGGATTTGAGTTCCCTAGAAGTGAACTTTAATGAACTTTTCTTCCTTTTTAGATAGCCCAAGAACAGCTCTACACCTCATCGTGAGTCACCTAGGTAATTATCTACTGTTGATTTTGTAATAAAATTCTACTGATCAAATTTGCTCTTTTTTTTTTTATTTTTCATATTGCTCTTTTTTTTTTTTATTTTGTTTTGAGACAGAGTCTCGCTCTGTCACCCCAGCTAGAGTACAGTGGCACAGCCTAGCTCACAGCAACCTCAAACACCTGGGCTCAAGCGATCCTCCTGCCTCAGCCTCCTGAGTAGGTGGGACTACCGGAGCACACCACGATGCCCGGCTAATTTTTCTATTAATATTTTTTGTGGAGACAGGTCTCGCTCTTGCTCAGGCTGGTCTTGAACCCCTAAGCTCAAGCTATCCTCCCGCCTCTGCCTTTCAGAGTGCCAGGGTTACTGGCGTGAGCCACCGTGCCCGGCCTGTCATGTTGCTCTTTACATTAAGAAGACAAAAACAATTTACATATGCCAAGTTACACTTGCAGACTGAAGAGAAAAAATTTTTTTTATAATTTGTTTTTAAATTTAATGATACACTGTGTCAAGAAATATGATAAGGAAACTGTTTAGACAGTACAACGAGCTTTATTTCTCAGGTCCAGAAGGGTATCTTACCTTAATTCTGGTTGTCAGTATCCATACGGAAAAGAGGTAACTTGAAAAAGGAATCAGCCCTTTGGAGTCTCTCGTAACCCTTTGTGTTATAGTTTGAATCTAGTTAAAGGCAGTCCTCAAATGATCCCTTGTCAGTGAGTTGTTTGCAATTACAACGTATTTATCCAGAGAGAAGAAAGAAGGAAACTAGCATTTATTTTGCCAGGGTGTCCTGTTATAGTGTGTTTCCAGTGTAATGATGCATGTACCCAAGAACTTAGTATACTGTGAATAAATATTTGTTGAGTGAATAAATAAGCAATTAGCCAATGGCAAAATGTTCTCTTTGATTCCAGGGACAAGGGGAGCTTTCCAAGCACATTTGCCTATTGTTCCCTAGAGCTAGAGGAAGGGCTCACACACCCACCACTGGAGGTTTTTGTGCCCCAGCACTAGTGCTAGAAAACTGCCCTTGCGTTCTCCTGCATGCCATAGAGAACTAATCACAGTCCGGCTAAGGGGTGCCACTGGGTAATCTTTCTGGGATACTCGAAAAAGATTCTGTCTTGGTCCCTTGGCCATGCCCAGGGATATTCAACAACTCCATGGTAGAAGGCAATCTTCAGTTCCAACTCTCCCCGTCTCCCAAATTTTCACTAATCAACTGGAAGATTGATTTCAGAGTTAGAGCATTTGGCATAGTTTTGAAATATTACATGTAGCAATAACAGTTTTATATTCATTTTTTACAGATTATATGGCCAGAATGACCTAAGTCAGAACCATCAGTCAACTGGTTTGTCTTCACATCACAAGCCTGAAACTCTTGGGATTCTAGTCACCTTCTTTATTTGTATAAGCCATAAACACAAAAGCTAATCCTGTTGCATAGTCATGGTTCAATTCATCCATGATAGGCCCTGAGAAGTTTGCCTTGGTTTCAGAGATGTCTAATTAAGCCGTGGCAATTTAAAGGAAGGGAGAACAAGATGTGGCTGATGGCGTTTGCTGTGGCTCTATTGAGTAAGCAAGAAACTCTTGTTTCTAAGGTGCATGCAGTTACTTCAGGTCAAAGAGATTTGCATGAGAAAATTTTGCACCTGGAAATATAAATTGCATGCTTAATAATTGTATGTGCAGTAAAGGAAGCTTTATTAAGGCCTCAGGGCAGATTGGACTTATAGCCCATACATGCTAACACCAGTCAGGAACAAGCTCAGGATCTTGTTGAAAATGATCGCAATTGGAGTCTAGGGCAGATGGAGACTCGGACTCCAAGCAATACATTTTATGGTTGGTACCAAGAGTTAGTGCTGGGAGATGCCTCTGACCTAACTGAGCAGAAGCAGAAATCTGGTACTTTTTTTTTTTTATATGAAATAGTCAAGCTTTGTAGGGGAAGGTTAAGCCTGAGAGGTCTGAGAACGGTTTGAATAGTTGCATTCTGGAAATCTGGGGAGATGAAAGGTGAGTAATTAAGGTGGTTTCGGTCTAAACCGTAGTGAGTGTTCAGCACTCTTTTTGGCACAGTTTGGTCTGCCAGAATCGTTACACCCTTCCCAGAAGCTTGGGGCTGAAAGATTAAGGATGGCACAGGTCAAAGGTGAGCTGTGTCATGTATTTATTTGGGAAAGTATACAGAAGCCCTTATTAACCTTGGCTTTTGAAGGCGGAGCTGTCGGTCCCTCACGTTGATGATCACATTTTCATCTAAAAATGTTTTTAAGCAGTCTATATCAAAACAGAATCTATGTACCTCAGGTAGAAACATGTTGAACTGCACAGTACCTGTAATACTATGTACACTGGCGGCTTCATTTGGTAGAAACCTATCATGTGAGCTCTTCTTTTGTTCCTATAAATTTAGTTACTATTTTCAGAAAGAAGGTAACTTATTAAAAAAAAAGATGAGATGGAGGGAATGTTCTCTATTATTAAAAAAAAAATTCTTTTTAGAAATTAAGCTTTCAGCTCCCTAATCTTTTAGGGGAATACTTACTTAAAAAAAAATGCAAGATGTCTTTTAGTCTTAGGGGGGTTTAGCAACACACCATTACTGTTTGCAGACTGATTCTTCTGTGAGAAAGCAAGCTGCCTTAATGACAGCTTATGCAATAACAATCTGTGATATAGTACTTACCTAGATGTAGCAACAACTGTGCTCTGAGCCAAGGAGGGGAAAAAAAAAAAGTCAGTATCTTGTGCGTGAGAAGCTTGTAGATACCCCGAGGTGACTTCATATAATTCTAAAATAGCAGGTAGCTTCTTGCATAGCTAATCAAGGCATCAGCGCCCGGAGCAAATGGAGGTGGCTGACAGTGTGCTTTGGTTTCAGATGTATTCAGCTCTTTTTGAGTGATATGGGCTTAATTCATGTTCTAGTTTCTATACTCAAAGTTTATGCATTCTGATTTGGCAAATATCCTCCCCTAGAGCCTGACAGCTCTGTGCTTTGATAAAGCTGTTGACCTTAACGTCTTACTTGTATTAATTCATTATATGTGGTGAGAAAGTTAGTACAGCTGAATAAAGGGGAATTTTGGTTTTGGTTTGTTTTGTTTTTATAAAACATTTGAATTATAGCCCCACCCCCCACTTCCAGTCATTGCTTAGCAAAGGACACAGGTGGCTCTCCTGAAAAACTTGAAATACACACTGTAGGTAGGTATGTGGAAGGAGCTTAGAGAGAAAGGAGTCATCCTGACTTTGTAAAGTGGGTGGGTCATTTCTGGAGAGAGCAGTCCTCGGGTCAGAGTGAATGTCACTGAGGGACAGCCTTAGACAGTTTTAATTGCTAGTGTCTTGAGGTTTTCTAATGCAAATCTAGCATTAGCAGGTGGCTTTGATTTATCATTTTATCTGTTCACGATCTGGGCTACCTTTCTGTTTCTATGAATTCTGGGTATAGTGCATAGAGGAAATGGTTTCTCCTAAGGACTGTTGGCCACTGGCTAGGCAACCACTGGCCTGAAGTAGACCTGCCTTGCACAAGGGAGGGCTCCACATCCCATTTATTGCTTTAGTGCTCAGGAAGCTACAAGTGGAAACCCCATGTGCAAAGAGCCCATAATTTTACTCTAATAGATATTTAGCAGCTTAAATGAAATAACAAGGAGTACATTCACCCAGGCGCCATCCAGGAGGATTTGGTGGGTATTTTACATTCCACTCTTTGAAAGGAAAAACATAATTTTTGATACTTTCCCAAGATATATGAATATTTTGGTATGCAAAGCGATAGTACATAGCATACCTTTAATGTTGAACCAAATTCTGTTTGGCCAAAAGGATTTATTGCTGTCAGTATAATGCAAGCCAGTCAATCAAGTTGAATTTTTCTTCCAAATCAGTTGATTAGAGCTTGCTCAGGCAGCTACTTGCTTTCCTGCCTTGTTTGTTCACATGCTGCTGATTTTCTTGTGCTTAGTTAAAAGGCATGGAGTCAACATATATGAAGGGCATAATGTGCCACTCTGTGAGTGTTTCTCCTTAATCCCTGGACCCCAGCTCTCATGGATGGTTTGCATTCCTGCAGTTTTTCTTTCCAGCCACTCAATATTCAATGGGTCTAAGCAGAGTTTGTTATCCTCTCCCCCATCCAATGGCATACTCCTTCAAGACAATCCTTAGCGCCTCCTTTTCATCCTTCACTGGCACATCCATTCAGTGCCCTCCCTCCATGGCTGTCCTATGCAGTCTGTCTGTGTGTCTACACTGAACTGTTGCCATGTCGACAGAATTGTGGTGTTGTGGTTACCCTGGCAAAGCACTCAGGCTCTGCAGTTAAGACAGACCAGGGTCAAATCTTGCCTTTGCACTTGGTGTATAATTTCTGTTATGACCCGTCTGTAACATGGGAAGAATAATAGGAGTTTCCTCTTAAATAACAGCGTTAACATGAAGTATTTAGCGTGGTGCTGGGCTAGGTAGTATTCAATAAATGTTAGTTATTATGAGTGTCCACTGGTCTTCCTGCCTCTGTATCTCATCTTCCCACAATCAACAGAGTGGTCTTCATCCTGCAAGAAATCGATCAAGCCCCTGTACTCTTCAGACATCCCTGGTTATTACTAGTCCTGATGGTTCAGGCTTTTGCACACACTCAAAGTCCTTCCTGCAAAATGGAGGAACCCGAGTTCTTCATATCTAAGTCCCATGTCTGCACCCTGCATCCCAGTCCCACTAGACTCCTGGTGCTGTCCAACCCACTCTTGCACCACTGGGCCTTTGCTCATGCTCTACCTGTAACACCTCTTTCTTGCTCTGCCACTTGTTAAAATTCTGCTCTTCCCTCGAGGTCTTATTCAAATGTCACCTCCCCCAGGAAACATTTCATCGAAATATGTTTTGAAGTTATTCCTTGACCATCTAATTAGAATTGATTCCTCTTTTGGGCACAGTCTCACGGCGCTTTGCTTGTACCCCGAGTTAGACGTGCCCAATTCTGACTGCAATAGAGTCAATTACTCACATCTGTCTGTCTCCTTTATGGGCTTCTAAACAACTTCAGGGAAGGGCCTGTGGCTTTTTAAAATCTCAGTATCCACAGAGTGCTTTGCTCCTAATATGCGACAGATAAGTGTTTTACAATTAAATTAAAATTGGGTATTAGATAGCTTCTAAATATGTGTGAGTGAGCTGGGGCCACTGGTTTGGGCACATCTATTACAGAGATTTGTATGTAAGTGTGGTTCTGGTAACATCATAGTGCGATCAAGTGAAAGGCACAGGAATTTGTGATCTCTTTAACACTTGGCAGCAGAGGTGGTCGCCACTTGTCCCAAACCTCTGATGACACAGCAGACAGGATGTGAGCTGGTGGAAAGGAGTCATCTGTCACTTGGGCTCACATGGAGAAGTCAAGGTCAAGGAGTTTTCTCCTCTACTAAAAGGATGGAGAGAGGGAGTGCTGCTTCTGCGTGGTGCACAGCCCCAAAGTGTGGTTCTTGGCCACTCCAAAGTGAGGTTTGGGCAGGGCGAATTGAGATTTATTCTTGGATTACAAGAGGTTTCCAGGTTGTGCTAGCATTGCATAGGAAGCCTGATTCCCGCACGGAGAGGGACACACTTTCTCATTTGCTGAAAAAGTTCACTAGCTGTGCAGATGGGGAAAGTGTTCAGAGTGTCTGCGGTGAGGATGCTACTTTTTCACTGAAACCTTTCTCCCTTGTTCCCGAATAACAGAGTTGTAGCTGGGATGTGGCTGCGTAACTCAGGACTGCACTCCTAGTCCCCCTTGCAGCTAGGTCTTAGGCAAAGAAATGTGCTCAAAATTGATGTGTGCAACTTCCTACTCACTTTCTAAAAAAAGTCTCTGGCGCGGCACTGTCACTTTTTTCTCTTTTCCAATTGGCTGGCATGGAAGCCCTTAAACTGCCCCCGGAAGCCAGTTGTTGAAGGTGGCAGAGCGGTGTCAGCCTGGGTCCTGAGAACCTGTGGGAAGGAGCACCTCCTGCTGAGACTGGGACGGTTTCAGCCATTGCTTTGTGTGTCTTAGCAGCTGTCTTTCTGCAATATAGTGTCTTTGCTTTTCCCATCTATGTATATATTAATAAAACTACCAACACACATTTATTGAACACTGACTATGTGTTAGGCCCTGAGGGAGATAAAAACATGAGTGAATATTTCATAGTCCCTGTCCTTAATGAGTGTATAGTCAAGTTGAACAGAAAAAACAGGTAACAACAACATGAACTGTGCAGGCAGGCTATCACTCAGACCATGGAGAATACACACTAGGGTAGAAAGATTTCTTTAGGCCAGAGTGAGCTAGGAATTCTCCCTAAGGAGGTGAGACTTGAGAAATTTCTTCAAGACTGATCAGCTTTGGAAAGATAAAGAGGTGCCAGGAAAGCACTGTGGACAGGCAAGCGTAGCACGTGCCTTGAGATTGAGGGAGATGATAGTGAACTCACTAGTTTGGATGGATGAAGCAATTAGTTTGCATCAGGGAGTAGTGATAGTTACCTCTGGAGAGGTTGTTGGGGTGTGATTGGGGGAAGTCTCAAATACCAGACTGCCTAGGAAATTAGTTTCTCCCCTGAAGCCAACGGGGCACTGTCTGAGGCCGCATCATTGCATACCCACGTGAATCTACCAGTGTGAATGTAGTCACGCCAGCAACCTTCTGTTTGTTCACAGATCTGTTGTCCTGGCATCTTGTAGGAAGCTGTGAGAAATCTGGTCAGGTCTCCAAAGTACAGTTTTTGTACAAATAGCTGGTTTGTGTACCAAGGGCCCAAGGCCATTCCACAGAACAAACTGCGAAGGAAGAAGTACATGGATGGTGGTGCCCCACCTTTAAAACAAACTTCCTCTCGTCTTCCTGGTCTCCCACTTTCTACACCAGTGACTTCTCACTGTACCTGTCTTTGTGCAATTACTTCTTTAAAAAAAATGCAAGTAAACTTTGCATGTTTAATCTCATTCTTCTTACCTCACTAACTGGCATTTCATTGATTTCCCTGTCCAAGAAGTCATGTTCAGACTCGGTTCCTCTGCAGTCGATCTTGTTTGTTTTTATTTATCAACCACCTAGCAACACAGTCTTTACGAGAGACCTCCTTAACAATTGATATTCTACATGCGTGTCTATGGTATTGTGTAGATTTTTCCAGCTACACACAAACTTCTCTTCCTTTCAAAAACCAGCGGCAATTATCTCAAAAGTTGAGAAAGTACCACCAGCTTGTCTTTCTCCTCGGGGAAAATCAGGCTCATGGAAAAGTTACCTCTAGGCGTTTTTCCTCATCTTATCTCCAAAGAGTGAGACTTCTGTTGTCTTGAAAGGTGCAAAAGTTTAGATGAAGGAGAGTTTGATTGCAGCTGGCAACATTTGAGTCATAGCTTTCAACGTGGGCGGGCTAACATTAACTTCAACGTGTTTCCTGAACACGGGAGGGTGGATGGCCAAGATGCCGGAACAGTTCTGTGACCCTTTGTCCAAGAGCGACCTTTCTTAAATTGTTGGATCTAATGTGGGAAGAAAATAGTGTAAAAATGAGAAGTCTTCTCAGGTTAAAATGTTTGAACCATACAAAATATTACTCCTGACAATATGATGGAAAATGTTGTATAATTCTTTTTAACATCTTAGAAAATCGGGAATGGAGAGTTCTTTGGGGCTGTAGAGAAAAAATTCTCAACTTAAACTTTGCCGTCTCAGTCACTTCTTAAGTCACGGAACAGTTTATGGCTTTAGTGAACAGAATTGTCTGGGAATTGAGCTTCATTTTTGCCATATTCTGGCAAGTTGTGTTTAACAGGTCACGACAGTGTATTCTTTAAATACTATCCCTGTGTTTTGCCTCTTTATAAAAGTAGGACTACCAGTGAGGAAAATGAGCCCCTATTGGTGTTAGCATCCCCTGGATACTTGCTGAAATATGGATTTGAAGTGAACAACCTGACTATTTATTTATCTCCATCCACATATGGCTTTGCTTGCATTTTCCTACCCCTACCTGCCAATTCCTATTTCTTCCTTTAGTTCCCCCATATTATTTTTCTTAGTTATTCCATACCACTGTGTTTGTTTTTAAAGTTTACGATTAGGATTGGGGGGAGAATGAGGAATGACTTTTGATGGTATGGGGCTTCTTTTTGGAGTCATGAAAATGTTCTGAAGTCAATTGTGGTGATGGCTGCACAACTCTAAATATACAAAAACCCATCGAATGGATACTTTAAATATGTAAATTGCATGTTCATGAATTCTATCTCAATAAAGCTGTCATTTTTTTTTTTTAATTTACGGTTATTCAGATCTTCGAATTTAAGAAGTTGCCCAAAAGATCTTGCCCTTTCTTGTATTTCCAACTCAGATTGTCCTCATTGCTGTATTAGGAAGTTTTTCATGAAATCAAGTTGATATTGCCCATATTCCAAGTTCTGCAATGTCTTGGCTGAGACATTCCGACGTGTAGTTGAAATCAATGACTTGTGGGACATTACCCATAAATGGAAAGGTCATGATTTACCTTACCATTTTGCTATAATCTTACCTTATTTAGACTTAATTTGAGTTACTGATTTTATAATTTCTTTCACTATAATCTGAAAATTTGACTTTAGAGATATAACATTGACAATGTTGGGTGGTTTTTTTGCTCTAAACTTTGGACGTATATATTATTCTGTTAAAAAAATTGAACTTGTCATGTATAGTTATACCCCCATGAATCTGCTAAAGCAACTGCCCTTGCCTGGGTGACTTCATATTTAAACACGACTCCTACTTCAATGCTTAGCTCAAGTCTAACTACCTCATAGAACATGCAATGTGTTCTTCAGTCCTCCCAATTTACCAAGTATTTATAGCTTTTATAGTCAGAGCTGTGGTATGGCAAAAATATTAAAGTTCAACTTGTTTGACTTTGCCAATAGATGTTCAGTATATCATGAGACTAATATCTTTTTAAAATTTTAATTTGTAGACAGCTAAGATAACTATACTCCATTATCTGAATTGAATTTGTTCCTGAGTTAAGATGCGAAAAGTTCATATTCACCCAATAAATAGCATTTACAATAAAACATCAAAGTCCTGTTTCACACCTTTTACACTTCTATTATCTCATCCCCTCTCAGAAGTTGTCACCATTAACAATTTGGTGAATAACTTCCAAGATCTTTTGCTACATACCTATGAACATACATGCAAATATATTTTTTTTAAAAAATTAATAAATAATATTATCCTCTATGAATTACTGAGCCATCTACTTTTGTTTTTGTCTTTGCTATTGTTGTTTGTTTTGGGGGAAAGATTATGTATTGAAATTAAACATGAGATTATTCATTTTAATGTCTACATTATATTTCATAGTATGGAAATTACTATTATTTATTTTAACCATCCCCCCACTAAAGGACATTTAGATTTTGTTGTTTGTTACTATAGCAGACAATGCTCCCACAAACATTCTGTTTTTTTTTTTGTTTTGTTTTTGTTTTTTTTTTGAGATAGAGTCTGGTTCTGCTGCCCTGGTTAGAGTGCCGGCGTCAGCCTAGCTCACAGCAACCTCAGACTCCTGGGCTCAAGCGATCCTCCTGCCTCAGCCTCCCGAGTAGCTGGGACTACAGGCATGTGCCACCATGCCCGGCTAATTTTTTCTATATATATATATATTTTTTTAGTTGTCCAGATAATTTCTTTGTATTTTTAGTAGAGATGGGGTCTCGCTCTTGCTCAGGCTTGTCTCGAACTCCTGACCTTGAGTGATCCACCTGCCTCGGCCTCCCAGAGTGCTAGGATTACAGGCGTGAGCCACCGTGCTCGGCCCCACAAACATTCTTGTGCATACTTCTTTGTAAACACATAGAAGCATATATCTAGTATGGAGACCTAAAAGTGGAATTGTTGGGATAAATAATATTTGCATTGAAACTTTTGATAAATGTACTTAAAATGCTGCTTTAGTTTCTTCTTTCTTTCCAGCCATCAGAATATCTCGTAGGCATCATCTTCTTCAGTATTCAGAATTTATTTTCTTTTTCTCTCATTAAATTTATAATAAAACTATTTTGTGGTATCAGATATAGTGAGGCTTTCTATTTTCATTTAACCTTTCATGTGTACATGTCCAAGTCTACACTACTTGCCTTCATTCAGCAGGTATTTAATGAGCATCTTGGTGACCCTGTGATCAGTGGTTAATAAAATAAGTAAGTTCTCTGTCTTCAAAGGATTGACATTATAGTGATGGAACAAATACTAAATAATTTCAAGGTTATTTTCTATGTTAATAAATGCTCTAAAGAATATTTGAAGAGAAAAATAAAATATTGTAGAGAGTCAGCAGGTGGAGTCTGTCTGAGAAGGTAACATTTCAGGTGAACCTGAGTTATGGTGGGAAACCCAGACACGGGCCAGGAGCACTTCAGGCAGAGGGAACATCTAAGGTAAAGGCCCAGTGTTGCTGGAGCATAGAAAAGAGGGTAGGGATTGGATAGTGCAGGCATTGTAGAGCAGGTAAAGTAGTTGATTTTTGTCATAACTGTGATGGCCAATCATTGAAAGATCTTAAGTAGGGATGTGCTATAGTTCGATTTCATTTCTACAGACTTCAGAGACCAATGAGAAGGCTGTAACACTGTCCTAGATGGAAGATGATGTTTGTTTACATTATAGTGACAGCAGTAGAGATGTAAGATGTGCTTGACTTTGGAAGCATCGTCTCGCGTGTACGTCTGTTCTATTTCTTACCGTGGTGTGGCATGCACATTCACAGTCTTGCTGGGTGAATGAATGTTTGGAGAAGGCCATTTGGGGAGAGATATCTAAGCAATAACAAAAGGCCAATGATATATTGACCTTCGATTCCTTGAAATGTTGACACTTGAATTTGCCGGTAGTTGTTGAGTTCATGGAGGATGCCACTATGGATTGTAGTCTGAACTTGTGAGATCAGCAGAGACAATACAAGGGTAATTCCTTTGTACATCACAAGGTGATGCTGAAAGAAGGGATTTCATTTGAGATTAAAGAAATTGTGCAATGGAGAAGCAGGAGTGGTTTGACTTTTCAGGTAATCTCTTTTCTATACCTTTATATCTTCCTATCATTGTCTCTACTTGCCCTGTTGATATTTATTGAGTTAAAAATACCTTTTCTAAAAATTGAAACCTAGAACTTTGAGGGTCATGTCATCGTAATAATGTTCACTGTGGAACAAAAATGAAAGCCATGAGTTGTGGAACCTATTCTCTGCACAAACCGTCTCATTATCCAAGATATAAGGAGGCCACAGGATTTGCTGAGAAATCAGTTCCATATTTGGATTTCTTGTTTCCTAGAAATTAACTGCGTCATAACAGGTCCACGCTTCTCTTCTGGGAAGCAGCTGGCATGGAAGGGAAAGAACAGGTCATTTGAACATTGGTTTATATCCTGGTTCCACCACTTATTAATTGCAAGAGCCTGGGAGAAACACTTCACTTTTGGGCTCAGTGTTCTAAGCTGCAATGTGGTAGCAGCAATCTACTACTTTCAAAAATAACTACTTTTGAGTGTTATTTATAGGTGAGATCACTTACACAAAGTAACTCGAAGCATGGTCTCTTTGTTTCCTTCCCAAGGAAGTAGTTGTCAGATATAATTTTCTTGCTTATCAATATTGCTGTGTTGAGAGCACAGAGGTGTGATAGATTCTGAGGCAAAGGTTCACCACAGTGCTAAATTGGGTGCAGTGTCTTGGCTTCCCTTTAGGACATGCAGGGGCAGCAAAAGTAGCCAAAGATTAAGTGAGCTGATGGGTTTCTGTGATTAAGCCAGAATCTTAACCAATGCTAAAGATATACGACCTGGGAGAATTAAAAGTCAAAGCTGGCTATGTTATAAGTACATATGATGAAGGCTGCCGAGAACGGAAAAGGACTTACCTTTCATTTAGATGCGAGTGTTTGACTTGGTTACACTTTGTTTCCTCTCCAAACTGGCACTTTATTTTCAGCCCTCAAATAAAGAGCAACCATTTGATTCTGTAATGTAAAAACTATTATTGCCCTTAGGAAAAGGATTACTGAACTTTATGTACCTAGTGTTTATGCCTTTAATAAGCACAGTGTTTCCAAGAGAATTGAATGCCTTTTTGTACTGCGATGTTTTTCTATCACTACGTCTAAGTTTTGTACCTTAATATCTGGGAAACTTGTTTATATAAATTCACAGAAACCTGACAAACAGTAGGAATTTGTTCTCTGTCCTGTAGAGATGCGCAAATCCCTAAAGAGCTTGTTGATTTCATGCTAACCACTCTGCTGTGAGCCAGGAGCCTTTCCTTTCTAAGGAAAAGATTTATAGATGGGGAAAATGTTCATGGAAAACATCAGAGTCAGATAACTGCAGCTTTAACACACAGCACCACATCCTGAAGGTTCATCCACCTACCTGTGAAAACTCTTGCATGCTCTAACATTTGACTGAGCTTTAGGGTTTTCATATAGCATTGCATTTTGATTCCAACTATAGCCGCAGAAAGGGCAATGGCTTGGAAGACTTGGTACTCATCTAAACATTAAAAGCAAAAGTATGAAGAGGAAGACTTTAAGTGTGAAGAGATGAAGCTGGAGAGAAAAAGGAGTTAGATGGCAAAGGGCTTTGTGTGCTAGCCTCAAGGTAGTTTATGCTTTATCCCAAGGAAACTTCAGGAAGATAAGAGGAAGCCATAGGAGGCTTATAAGACAGGATGTGAGATTTTTAGACATATTATTTAGAAAGGTCTTTCTTGGGGTTCTGTGGAGGTTTGCTTTGAAGGGTGAAGCCTAGAGGCAGGGACAGCCAGTGGATGGTTGTAGAGAAATCTAAGTGAACAAAGAGGTCATGAAGCGAGGCCACAGTGGCAAGGATGGAGAGATTGGAACAAGTTTGGGTGGATGGATGAATGAATGAATGGAGGGAACAGGGGCAAGAAAATAATGGCAATTAGAACATACAATTAATTCACTCTTTTGGGCAGACAACTTCCTAACAAATCAATAAATTATACCATGTTGAAAGAAACTTTTGTGTTATATTTATCAGAGATATTTAGTTTGGTGTAGACTCTGGAGACTCTCGACAGAACTACTTTTCTACTCACCTTCAAAACCCTGCTTTATCATCATTCAGAATACTTTTAAAGAGATTCTCCTACCGAAATACCAAATTTCATTAAAATCAACCAAAAGGGAATGAAGAGAGAGGTAAAATACTGTATATTTATTTTATTTCTGCTGTTGGATTCTCTGCAGGCCTACTGTGACTTCTTTTTATCCTCAGTAAGTTTTTAACGCCTGTGGAAGAGTTCATCTCATTGGTTATTTTCATGTTAGGAAATAAAGGAACATATTTAAACTGAGGAATACAACATTCTTAGTTCATTTTTTTAAGTTATAAAAATTTATAGAATATTAAAATGGAGGTACGCTTGGTGTGGGATTAGATACTAATATTATTTGGAGGTTTTCCACCCTGCATGCCCTTTGGGAAGCATTTACAGTTCTTGATTTATACCCTCTTGAGACAGCTAGATCACAAATGCAGGAGTCATTTGTATCTTCTATGAAGAAAACACATTGCCTTTCATATAGTAGGCATTAAAATCACATCATTGTTCATGAAATAAGTGTGTGTTATGAGCAAAGTACTGAGTTGGGGTGACATAAGATGAGAGATGGATTGAAAAACATATAAGAAAATTTTCTTCCCTTGTAATTTGGTTAATGAGACAATATTATACACCTATGGACATGACTTGATTGACTAGAGTCAAGTGGTGATACAAGACAACACCATAAGACACACCAACAAAAAACACGTGGTTGAGAACCAGTGAGTGATGGTGACAATGAATATCTAAGAAGGAGAGAAAGCCACATGGGCTGAAGTGGTATAGGATGGGTCCTGTTAGAGTTTGCATAGTTGGGGAGGAAGATGTAGAGGACACAGGGATAGGGACATGCCAGGTATGTGTTGGTGGAAAGGAAACAATGAAGAGTTGCAGTCTGAAAAGTAGGTTGGTGTCCAACGGTAAAGACGATGTATCCTAGGTTTAAGAGCTGCTTTTGGGCCTTAGGTTAGAGTCCCAGAACTGTTACCTACTATTTTTCTTGTTTTTCTAGTCCTCGATTTCTTTCTTTCTTTCTCTCTCCCTCCCTTCCTTCCTTCCTTCCTTCCTTCCTTCCTTCCTTCCTTCCTTTCTTTCTTTCTTTCTTTCTTTTCTTTTTCTTTCTTTCTTTCTTTCTTTCTTTCTTTCTTTCTTTCTTTCTTTCTTTCTCTCTCTCTCTCTCTTTCTCTCTCTCTTTCTTTCTTTCTTTCTCTCTCTCTCTCTCTTTCTTTCTCTCTCTCTTTCTTTCTTTCTTTCTCTTTTTTTTTGAGACAGAGTCTTGCTCTGTCACCCTGGGTAAAGGGCAGTGGTGTCATTGTAGCTCACAGCAATCTCAAACTCTTGGGCTCAAGAGATCCTCTTGCCTCAGCCTGACGAGTAGCTGGGACTGCAGGCATGCACCACCATGCCTGGCTAATTTTTCTATTTTTGGTAGAGACGGGGTCTTGCTCTTGCTCAGACTGGTCTTGAACTCCTGAGCTCAAGCAATCCTCCAGTCTTGGCCTCCCAGAGTGCTAGGATTATAGGCATGAGCCACAGCTCCCAACTGTTTCTTTATCTTTAAAATGTGGCTAATAAAAATTACTCCTTAGAGTTTCCTGTGTGTGTGTGTGTGTGTGTGTGTGTGTGTGTGTTTGTGTATTAACTGACATAATGCATATAGAAAGTGCTTAATACAGTGTTGTTTAGTAAATGGTAAATTAAGGAATATGAACTATATGTGCCCACAGGTAATCAGGGATGGTTTTTGATGTGGACAGTGCCATAATGAAAAACTGCCATGAGAAAGAGCGATAGGTTAATAATATGTGGGGAGGACATGAAGTTGTAGACAAGGATAGTGTTTAAGAAGCTATCACATGCAATCTAGCATGAGTCACTAAATGTCCAAATTACAATGGGGAGAATAGAGGTAAAAAACAAAACAAAACAAAACAAAAAAAAAAAAACCAGAGTTAGATCTAAGAGATTTTGTATAGAAGAAAAACAGGACTTCTTGACTGATTGAATATGGGTAAGGGAATAAAGGTAAGAAGAAATCTACACAGATGATTCTGAAAGTGTGAGAGCCCCTGACTCAGGAAATGATCCTATTAACAGAGAAGTGTGAAGGGCAGCCGGTTTTCACAGGGGTGGGATGGGGTTTAGTTTGAGGTCTATTGTTTTGCAGGTAGGATGTGAAATGAAATTGTTGAGGTGTATTCACAGAGGTTCAGAGGGCAGAGGTTGCATGCGGGGAGAACCGCATACTTAGGGGAGTGGGAGGGTCAGATGAGCCCGCAAAGCGGGCAGATAAAGAGCAAGCAGGAAGATAAGGACACACCGCGAGATGAAGCAGGAATACGCCACAGAGAAGGGAGCTTCTGGCATGGGGTGCAGTGTCTAATCTGTAGATGGATGCTACAAAGGAGCCTGAGGAAATGTGCCAAAGCCACTGAATTTGTCCAAAGGAGGTGGCCACTGTTAACCTTTGAGAAGGCTGTTTCCATATTTCAGAAACAGGGTCGGGGGGAGAGAGACAGGGTGAGAAGAGATGGAGACAGCAGGGATGGAAGACCGCAGGTGAGAAATTTGACAATCAAAAGAAGAAAGCAAACTGTAGACAGCAGGAAGGCAGATGGCTCTCCAAGATGAGTGATGCCAGAGCCTTTTGGCAGGCAGAAGGGACAGAACATTGAATGCGGAAACCTCAATGTGCCGGAGAGGCAGAGACTAACAGAAGTATGTTCCTGGAGCGGGAAGATGATAGAACGCAAAGAAGTTTTCTTGGGTTGTGTCTATCGATTAGATAAGAAGAAAGGGGGGAAAAACCATGATAGGTACAAAGACAGGTATTTTGAACTGGGACTTTCGTGGGCCTCAGAAAATATGAAGTTTGAAATTGCCTCCAAATTAGGATCTGAGAAAACAGGAACCAATGAAAGAAAAATGAGGGAAGTTCTTCTAGAAAGAACCATGGTGATTTGGCCATCTTTAAGAAGGTGAAAGAACAACAAATATCATGTCCAGTATTGTGGGGCAGGCAAAGGCATGGTCAACTAAAGAACTACAATAACTCACAGTAATTCGTGAAAGCATCAATATCTTAACACAGAATTTTAAAATAAATTAACGAGGGCACTGACAAATTCAAGGTAAAGTGGTGCTAAAGAACAAAGTTGCTTTCAGTGATGGACTGTCCTGCAATGTGGAGGCAGAAAAACTGGCATTTCCTGATCAGGTGAAACTATGAGAAATAAAGGAGAAACAAACAGTAGGATGCAACGACTTAAAATAGTGTTTTGACGTCGGTCAACAACCGGCGGGATTGCCCAGAAAGAGTATTTAAACAGACAGTGGAAGTGATCCGGATAATAATAAATTCTTATTTTTAAGACACTCAATTGGAAAGTAACATGACAGCAAATGGACAGGCAATATGTCAGCCTTTTGTCACCAAACATCCAAAGTTAACAAACTGACCAACTGAACAAAATGTTACGGAGTGGGACAGGACATTGCGAAGGGAAACTGCTCACAAACCAAAATAAACACTGCTACACGTGACATTTCAGAATGTCGAGGCTTCAGAAGAATGACAGGTGAAGAAATTTATACTAACATTGAATGTGAAGAGAGAAATACCCAGGGAAAATGAAGAGAAATGCAGGCAGAATTCAGATCAGCGGTGGTTTAAGAGCATGGATTGCATTTCAATAAACCTGTTATTTAAGCAGTCTTTGTGCCTGAAAGTCCAAACCCATAACTGGCAGTTGGGAATACTTCCTTCGTCTTAAATGGCAGTGAGACCCTATGCATCGGTTTCCCCTTTTACAAAAGGATTGGGTTGAAATGATGATGATTACAGTCATTTCTAGGTTTGAAGTTCTGTGATACTTAATGTTCAGGCAGATACTCTCATGTAAGAACTCAGACGCTGTTGGTTATCAGAAAGGACATTGATTTAGGGACCAGAAGAATCAGAAACCATAACTGGTGGCTTAGGACAAGGCATGTGGCAGCTCCGTATCTCATGTAAAATAACAAAGAGGCTAAGTACTCACTAAGATCTTTATTATATTTAAAAATCTATGTTTCTACAAGGGTGGGATGTCACACTATTGACTGTTTAAATAGTTAGCTTGAATTTTGCCAAGTAACATTAGATAGAGAAACAACTATACTGTGGATGACAGAGTCTGTATCACCCTCTAGAAAGAAATACTTCCTATGGGGAGGGGATCTGGCATCTAGCACTGAAGGGCATTGCTGCTTATGAGGGGACCCGTTGTTAGCTTTACGGGGCTGGCGACCAGGCTGTGTTCTCATGGTTTCCTGAACTGGGTCTCAGGGGATCGTGCTGCTCCCCAAAGGTTCTGGGGAATCCAACATCATGGCCATGTATAGTTAAGTGGACTTTTATTTAGTACCTACAACTGGTCAGGGGTTATCATGTATATTGGGGAGACATCATGCCATGCTTCTCAGAAAGGGAAGCATAACCCACCAAGCTTTTGCTGTGATATTCTAGGGGTTGCTTGAAGCTATAGAACAAATATATCACATCTTCCTAGAACATAAATTGTTCCTCAAAGATTTTGATAATTTATATGATAAATCATCTTAATGATAATTAAGATAATTTACATTATTAAGGCAAAGGTAGCTTGCTGTAACAAACCCCACAATATATAATGACTCAGTCACAAAGAAGTTTTTTCTCACTATTGTAATAATGAGATTGGCATAGCTTTCCTTAGAGGGGTCATTCAGAGATTCAGGCTTTTCCCATGTTGTAGCTCTGTCATCTTCAACATGTGGTCTCCAAGGTCAACATGCTCTTTTGAATAAAGCCAACCAAAGGGGAAAGGGCCTAGAGGATTGGGCTTAAAAATGTTTTTGAGTAAGGTCTAGAACAGGCTTACATGTCATTGACAAACACTCGTGCAAATGGTTACACATAACCACAAAGAAGACCGGGAAGGGGAGTTTTGCGCTGTACATATTATAGACAGAAGAAAATAGGTTTGGAGAGGAGCTATGTAGACTTTTAACAGTACTTGACATCTAAAATGTTATCCAGACTTTTTTTTTTATACACATATATGATGTAGGGTACAAATTCACATAGTTTCTGAGGCTAAAGTAACTAAAAATCAAAGAAGCTTTCAGCTAGCTTCAGGCTACTTTGTGCTTGCTATACTCAAGATCCTTGGGGCTACACGCTCAATCTCCTCTACTTAATTATCAGAAAGGGGCACAAACTTCTTTCTACCTAGTTCATAGCAGGCATTCAATATAAATGTTTTAATGAAATAAGTAAGTAGATGAATGAAATACTAAAAGTAATCAACATGTGTCTGAATCATAGGAAGTAGACAAGTGAGTGTCGGGCCTTTTGAAAGCATGATCCCTTGGTCAGCCTGCAAGTTATCACCTGGATAACTTGGGATACCTGAAATTCCACCTTTAGAGACTCTTGCAGGTTAAATGTGCTTATTTTTAGGAGTTCTACTTAAGGGCTAATACATTAGCAGTCAAGAATACCTAATCAAGACTTAAGTTTGAAGTTAAGGGATAAGGATAGGCCAAATAGCACCCTTGAAATGGAGAAGAAGAAATGGGAAGGTGTCTGAGGGCAGCAGGCCTTAGGTGGCACACTTGAGCATAGAGACGGCAACCTCAAACTTCACCATGGAACATGTAACAATGTCAATTCCAAGGTCCAAATGCCAAGGGTCCCGATTTGGTGGTTCTGGAATAGGGCTAGGAGTATGCCCCATTTTAACCTGTTTATGACTTTACTTCAAAGCGTGAGCCAGGAACTATACTTTGAGAATAGTGCAAACATTAGAACATTTGAAATAGCTCACATTTACTGAGTGCTGGCTATTAATATGTAGTTCCAAGGCTTTTCGTCATGTTCCTTTCATGTTTTAATCCTCACGTTGTATTATTATTATCATGTCTATGACTGAGGCACATAATGGTTAAATAATTAGCTGAAGGCCACCAGCTGGCAAATGAAAGAGCTAGAAATGAAGCAGCGGTAAATTGAGTGAGAGGCTCCCTCTGAACTGGGGTGCGATTGTGTCTCCATCGCTGTGCTCTAGGAGCGGCATGGGAGGGAGTTAGAGGGAAGTTCAAATGGGTCATGCAGAAATCTCATGTGTACCCAATATGGTCAAATGACGTTCTGAGGCTAAGTCTAAAGAAGCTTTGCAGATTCTGCTTGCTCTGGGGAAAGTGAGCTGCCAAGTAAGACATCCAGCTACTCTGAGACCACCATGTTGGAGAGGCCACAAGTAGGTGCCCCAGTCAACAGTACCTGTTGAGTAAGATATTGACAGCTGGGTCCATGAGTATATAAACTGTGCAGTTGTATAGGGTCATGCTATGGCTTTCTTGAAATTCTTAGTGATTTTTGAACAAGGGACCCTGAATGTTTTTTATTTTGCATTGGGCCCCACAAATTATGTAACTGGTCCTGCAGATATGTGAGGGAAGCCATCTTGGTTCCTGCTGTGGTTTGAATGTGTCCCCCAAAAGTTCATGTGTTGGAAACTTAATCCCCAATATAGTAGTGTTCAGAGGTGGGGCCAAATAACAGCTGATTGGGTCATGAAGATGGAGCTCTCATGAATGGATTAATGGATTAATGATAATGGATTAGTTATGGGGAGAGTGCGTTGTTATTAAGCAAGCCCAGACTCTGGTGCTCCTCTCTCACACATGCTCACTTACCCTTCCACTCTTCTGCCACTGGGATACACAGCATGAAGGTCCTCGTCAGATGCTGGTACCATGCTCTTGGACTTCCTAGCCTCCAGAACTGTAAGAAAGAAATCTCTTTTCTTTATAAATTACCCAGTCTATGGTATTCTGCTATAGCAACAGAAAATGAACTAAGACAGTCCTTTAGACCTATCTATCTACCAGTTAAGTGCCCCTAAATGTCCTCAGTTAATGCTATGAGAAGAAGAAGAATCACCCAGCTGAACCAAATTTGTGACATATAATAAAACACAGTTATTGTTTTAAGTCACTATGTTTTGGGTAGTTTGTTATGCAGTAGTAGGTAAAATGATCAGGAGTCTTAAGTTTGTATTGTCTCCGTGACATCCAAGTGAAGATACACAGTAGATAATTCTCTGGGTTGAAAATAAATGTTTGAGAACCATTGGCATATAGATGATATTAAAGCCATAGGACTGAATAAGGTGACTTTGAGAGTGAGTGTTGATTGAGGAGACATCCAAAGACTTAGTCTGACTTCTTGACCTCCAAGATGGTAAGGACCTAACAAAGGAGATTGAGAGCAGCCTATGAGGTTATGGGAGAACCAAAAGGAAATGGAGTCCAAGAGGCCAAGGAAAGTAACATGTTATGGAAGATGCAATGATCAATGTTGCCAAACACTACTGATTAAAGGAAGATGAGGGCTGAAATTTTCCACTGGATTTGGCAATGTGGGGTCATTAGTACTAATGATAAGAGGAGTTTCATAGAGTAGTGGCCATGGGGGCCTGACTGGAGTAAGTTCAGGAGAGAAAGGGAGAGCAGGAAATAGAGCTAGCAAGCACAGAGACTCTTTCAATGAGTTTTCCAGTAAAGGTAAGCAAAAACCGAGGAGAGATGTAGATGGGGTCAAGAAGTTTTTGTTTGATTGTTCAATGGGGATGAGAATGATGCCGTAGAGTAGAAAAAGCTGATGATTCAGGAGCCAATTGGCAACAGAGAAACAAATAACCAAGCAAAGAGATTTCAGAGTTCAGTGAATGCCAAGAAGAAACCAAATAGGATGCAGGATGTAGAGAGATACTGGGATCTTCCTTTACATAAAGTGGTGAGAGATGGCCTCTCTGAGATGTTTAAGTTGAAATTTGAAGGTTTTTTCAATCAGCCAGGGGGAGGGAAGTAAAGAGAGAGGAGAGAAAAGGAGAAGAAATCGAATGTTCAGATGACCCAGCTGAGCTTGGGACACTGGGGATGTGGGGAAGGAGGCCAGTGCTGTTAAAGACATGTGAGCAACTGAGATAACTGAAGCTGAAGAGGAGGCAGGTCCCAGATCCCATTATTGTTTGTAGACCGTCATATGTTTAGATTTTATTGTGAGTGCAACAGGAAGTCCCTGGAGGGTTTTAAATAGGAGAATGTTTTAATATGATCATTAGTAACATTGTTAATAACAAATTTATCATCTTGCATTTTTAAAGAGCTTTATGGTTTATAAGTGCTGAATCTCAGAAGCAGAGGCTCACAGAGTTCAAATCATTTGCCTGA